>CM070561.1:5049777-5348929 GCA_036346405.1 Phyllostachys edulis | reverse complement strand
TTGAAGTGTCCAAATCCTTTACACTTGCGTGACATTGTACATTTCGGATCGCATCAGAGAAGCAACAGAAGAAACACTTTTGTGGAACTTGTACCTTTGCCGATTTGCTTGCATCGAGGACATGTATAGGAGTTGAAGGGCAAGCAGGGGTGCACGGCCGAAGTGGAGGAGGATGCCATGTGTTGTTGCTACATTGGCCGACACGCAAAAGTTCCTCCAATATTGCCCCTAGAGCGAGATTGTTTAACCTCAAGACTTCTTTCAGCTTTGCAAGCAAGATGAAACAAACGAAAGTGATACAATTGTATTCTTTATAATCAAGTATGTCCTGAATTTCACGGTTTAATCCTCCCAAAAATCTAGCCATCTTAGCATTTTCAGTTTATTCTAAACCACAATGCAACAAACCGTTTGCAATTCTTGATAATAATCCTCTCTGTAACTACTACCTTGTCTTAAGCGTTGCAATTTATTAAGCAAATCACGAGAATAATATGAAGGCACAAATCTAGCTTGCATAGCTCTCTTCATCGCATCCCAAGTTCTAGGATGTTTCGTTCATTACAAAGACAATTCATCCCACCAAATAGAATCAAAATCAGTGAACTCACTATTAGTAGCCCTAACCCTTTTATTGTCGAAATTCATGGCATGTAAAATTTTGGTCTACTACTAACTCCCCATGTGAGATAAGCATCGATCGATTTACCAACAAAAGGAGGCATAGTGAATTTTATTTTACCAAGTGAATCATTATGGTCACGTACCTCACGTGGTGGATCTCTTCTCATACCTTGTCGATTGAAGCGCCGCTGGGTGATCACAATCATTGATGGGATTGAAACCACCATCGGACTCAGTGATCGCTACAACATATGGGTTCGCTTCATCTTCTACCTCATCACCCTATGAGCTAGCAATGGATGGGTTACAAGACGCTTGTGCAACGCGACAATGAGAGGTGGGTGGCAACGAGAGGTGGAGCTCTCTAGTCTGCTCCACACGTAACCATCACAAAGAAGATCGTTATTGGTGCGATCTAGAACCCCTCAATATGCTCAAATGTTGATTCAAAGAGCGTGAAAAGCGCCAAGATGATGTCTTTCGTGCGGCGTGAGAGGTGCATCTTCCTCAATGTTGGGCCTACTATTCTCCCTGCTAGACCATGAACTGTCATTGTTAGTATCAAAGCAAAGAACAAATCACGGTGTATATATCCCTATGAACTACTAGGTTCTCGAGTTTCACAAGTCACTCACACTCAAGCTTATACCCGCTTCTTACCAATGCAAAGAAGGAAGTGGTACAACCAAGGGTCGATGAGTTAGTAGGAAGTGGAGCTCTAAGGCTAGTATGTAGTAAAGGAGTAGCAATTGTTCAGATCAAGATGCAAAGTTGAAAAGCGTTCAAAGTACTAGTCACAAGTCTTTGGTCCTAGTCTAAACCAAGCCTAGCTAGAGCAACTCGCAAGAATGACTAGTAATAACAACGAAGGCTAGCACAAGAACTATCAAGGCCAACGAGCAAAGGATGACTATGCCAAACCGAACAAGGAATAAGTCAAGAAAAGAGGCATCTGAATTTTTTTTTTTCCTCTTTTCTTCTTCTCTGTTTTCTTTTTTTTCTCTCTTTCTCTTTTTTCTTCTCTTCCTTTTTTTTTTCTTTTTTAGCTTCTTTCCTTTTTTTATACCTCGGCTAATTTAACCGGAAGCAACCCGATGAACCCGATGGCAAAGGAACGCGATCTCGACTTGGCACCCTATGCGGCAATGACGGCGCCGACCGCAACAGATGGTGGCTCGGCCACGATAATGCGGCGGTGGCGCTGGCGACATAAGCGGCTCGGGCGGCAATGCCATTTGGCGCAAGAAGGTGGCGGTGCTAAGCTTCGGCGACAGCGGAGATGACCGGCAGCACAGCGGCGACGGCTCCAAGATTCGGCGATAGCGGCGGCGGCTGGCGGCGGTGGAGGAAGCGGAGGCTGCCCATTGCTACGCCGACGGGAGCGGATCCGGTGACGGGCTCCAGATGGAGTTTCGGCGGCGGCGAGAAGTCCTCGGCGGCGGCGTCGTCTGATCAAGGCGGCGGCGACGCAAGGCTCAGCGGCGGCAACGATCCTAGGCGGATGAGCAAACGGCGAGGTTTAAGAAGAATCGAAGCGGCGATCGGGTTTGGGGCGCAACGCGGATCCGGTAGGCGTAACGAGTCGCAGAGCGCGTAGCGAAATGAGGTGGCGCGATCGGGGGTAGCCGCCTGCGGGCAAGGAGCGTAAATCGCACTGCGAGTCCTGGCGGCGGTGAGTCGGCGGAGGTCGACGCCGGAGCGCGATCGACGGGCGGCGGCGGAGTTCAAGACGCCGCCTCGGTCATCGGATCCGGAGGCGAGGCGGTTCGGGACGACGGTGGCCTTCTTGTTGCCGATGAGGACCACATCGCAACGTTCAACCGAGGCACGCTTTGGCGAAGGGCGCGCAAGACGGACGTTTGGGCGAGGCGACGCTGACCGAAAAAGATGGCGCCGTGCCGCTTGGACCGAGGACGGACAACAGGATGCGCCGCGAGACGCCAGCGCGAGAGCTTAGGATCCACCAAACGCACGCTGTGGCGATGGTGGCGATCAATCTGCTATTTTTTTTCGTGTCTTTCTCCAAACCCTAAAGGAAACTACCAAAGCACTTCACATGAACTATGCTAGACGATTTGCAAGAGACCGTAAACTAGACCAATCTAGATAGGAAACCAGCACAATGACTCGATGATGCAACGAAAATTCAACAACGTAAACTAAAAAGAAAAAAATTGCAAAGGCACAGATTGGTTTGGACGATGAACTAAACCTTTTTTTTTAATTTTCGTGGCTATTTGGACTGTAGGAAAAAAAATTCTCACCGATGAACTAAAGCTCTGATACCACCTAATGAACCCTAAAGTCCTTGTTTTGACCCGATCTTTCGATGAGACAGTAAGTTCGGTAATAGTCACTCAATTCTCACGATCCTAGCTACGAACACGCAAGGCTCGAAACTACGCAATCGCTGAACTGCTCGACAAGTCGTTATCAACCGTGTACGAATACTCGGATGACCTGACCACGAAGGTCGATTCCTACATACACCGATGAAGCACGCAAGAACAAGATAAAGCAATCTGAAATTGCAAATAGGAATTGAAATATTGAATTGAGTTGGAATTCTGAATAAGGATTTAATTGGGTGGTCTAGTCGACACACGCAAAAGATACAAGTTGCAACGAAAGCAAACTAAATATAAACAAAATCCAAGAAAACTAGAGGGAGTGCAGTCTCCTTAAATAAGGGATGAGGGGCCACACATCTAATAGAACTAAATGGGTGAGACTAATTCGTGACTTACTATTCACATAAACAGTAAACATCCCAGGTGGGCCGCTGGCATACGGGCCAAGTTGAATACGATTACAAAGCCCAAGCTGGCCCAAACAGGTGATATCACATCTTCTTTTGATTATTGCGTTCAGTATAGAAGGAATTTGAAGGTGAGACCGGATCCGTTGGAAAGATGACGAAATAAGCTTTCCATCAAGTACTCGTGGACCTCCAACGGACTCCGTATGTAAAAGTTATGCATGTTTTAAACTGGTATTGTCAGGCTGATTCCGAACTGAATTCCAAACGTATCCAAATTTTGAACTCTTGCTTGACACATGCAATAACACCATGGCATGTAGACATAGTACCATGGCATGTAGACGTAGCACCTTGGCATATAGACGTAGCTCGATCCAATTGGGTAATATGATATTGCATTAGCCAAAAGTCCTATTAAAAAAGATGATATTGTTGAAGTAGAGGATGCAGTGCAGCGGATCGAAGCAGTGGTTACATCCTTAGCTTTGATTTCCCCATCAAGAAACAAACGAAACAGCCCCGACCTCAACCCCGACGGTGCCGGAGAAAATATCGGTCACCGACTATTTTCTCGTTCAGTCGTTCTCCCTCTTCCCCCACTCTCATGTCCCTCTCGTTCTCTCTCTGCTCAAACAAAGAAGCCGAGCCAAGTTGAATATCTGTCCTAATAGGTTCGGGATTTAATGGATCGAATTCACATAATCGTCACCTCGATAAGGCAGGCATGCCCGTTAAGTCGGGAAGATGTAGCACATATCATAAATTACCATCTAACGCCAAGAAATCGACTGTGATTTAAGAATTTTTCAGACGCATGCGATATAGCTATTCCGTTGGTTTATACACCGTACACTACCATGTCAATGAATTAATATTCATCGCATCTTCTTTAGGGACATGTTTCAAACGTAACACACAAATTTGACATAAATTTTGTATAAAAATAGTGTGAATTTCGTGATCTTGAAAATTTCCGGGGTTTTCAAATGGTGCGCGGCTTAAGGACAAAGTGAACTCACGTATACATCAAGAAGCAAACATCAAATCCATTTTTTAAACTTTCTCCGGCCGTACGTCTTCCCGATGCGTGCACCATATGTTTCAATTAGCTCCTTGGTTGGATCCGCGTCTATATCCACCATCCTAGCTAGTGTCCCAAGCAAACAAGCCACTTAATTTGCCACGTCCCTACCTTCGTGCCAAAAGGCCATGCGTCGCCAACCAGTAGAATCGTTGAAATGCGCAGAATGAATTAAGTGAGCAAGATGTGATTATTAACTGAGAATATTGCAGTACGCAAAGAAAGTCAGGCCGGCCAATGCATCATCGAAAATCTGAAGTAATCAAAGCAACAAATCCCACTAGGACACCACGAATCTGGCTAGATAATGATCGCCACTGAATACTTGTGCCTGACGTGGCCGTCAGTAATTAATCGGCTAATAATCTATGGTGTGAAGTGCACCCCACTAAACTCGTTCAGCAACCAATTAATAGGCCGATGGATTACTTGGTTACGACGCGCGTTCTTGGGTGCGTCACACTCACATTTTGGAGTAGGCTAACTAGGAAGGCATATCTTATGCACATAAGTGCATTAGTGAATATATGAACATAGCACATTCGAACCATCCAACACGAAATAGATGGTCCAGATCCAGTGAGCTAGATCCCACCTCCCACTTAAATGCGAGGGGTTTTCGCAAAACCTCGGGCGGAGGGGTTATCGTAGAACCGCATTAAGTGGGAGGTGAGATTTGGCTCACTGGATGGATTTGGGTTGTCCATTTCGTATTGTACGGTCCGAATGTGCTATGTTCATACGTTCACCAATACACCTATGTGCATGAGATATGCCCTCGCTAACTGAACATGAGTTTGACACAAGCAAGGGCCGAGGCGGCAGCTTGTATGGTTTTCTGTCTTTTGCGTTGAAACATCTACCAGTAACGTAAGGAAAAAGACATGTCTAAATTTATATATACAGATGAACATAAACATGTATTGTTCCTTAATTATAAAAAAAAATATTCAGGAGAAAAGTAGGTCTTGCATGCGTCTTTGCTATGAAGTAATTAACGAGCTGTAATCAAATGGCAAAAATTCCCCGCATGCAGCATCAAGGGTAACCATTTCACAGAAGTTTGTAGAATTAATGCAATGTCTTCTTGGACTTAAACATATATAGGCATGAATTAGCGTTCATGAAGAAGCGGATCAAGAAGATGTATGTTGCATACCTTGTGCGTGGAGGGTAGCTATATTCATGCTCACAACTCCACATATAACAAGTGAGAAAGACCGTGATGGAGAAGGAGAACACGTGCACCACTAGCTAGTTCTACACAAGGTAGGAGGAGATGACCGATATGCATGCACGTGCCCTGCTTCTCCAACGCGGTCCTTCTAACTGATCCTGAGAACGGTGAATGCCTCTGCAACGTGGTCCTTCTCGCTGACCCCTGAGAATGGTGAAGAGGAGGAAGATGACCTTTTATACGACGAGAGAGAGAGAGAGAGAGAGAGAGAGAGAGAGAGATGTGGAGTGTTGGAGTAGAAGATTTTTGCTTGGACATCATATTAGTAGAAGAATGAAAATGGAAAGCTGGGGCCTCGTCGGGCTACTTATGCGTATGCAAGAGGCGACTTCTCTACGTTGAAGAACTTAATAATCGTGAGAAATTCAATCAACCAATCATCACACAATAGATAAACAAACATACAGGGACGAAGATGCAGACACAATATGGAAACCTCTTTTTATTGATAGATTGATTTTTCTGAGTACAATAAGGTTCTATTAAAAGCTAAAACCCACCAAGAACAGTTTTGATATTGTGCTCATCAACCATAAAATTAGGATTTCTCAACGCCTGACATGAGTGCATATGTATAATAGCCCTGCATACGTGGACGGTGTGTCACACAAGCTTCTGTTCGTGCCTCAGTTCGCCAAGACAAATTGCCTATGGAAATATATAAACTCCGTAATAGTAATGAATTCGTCGATGACAGAGCTGTTGCATGCATGGTCAGTTTGCAGCCTGCAGGCCAATAGCTGATGTGGATCCTTTGCAAACCAGCAACACAGTGCATGGATCGGAGCACGTCTCTTATGGTAGCAAGCCATCACCATGTCATGCCGGCTGGTTTTGTAGTTGCCGGCTGGTTTTGTAGTTGCATCTTATCAATTTTCCGTTTTGTGTTGCTGAAGATCAAAGCACCTACTGCGATTCTGCGAATGTGCAGTGTCCCCATGCTTGCGTACGATGGCTAACCTGATAGAGGTACAGCTAACACCTGTATATTATTGGTGTTGCATTATAGAGTCATGTGAGTCACGGTGAAGTGATTTTAGAGGCATATATAGGACTCGTTGCTCATCATCTAGTAATGGCACGTGTACACGCGCGTCTGCATACACAAAATCCTGATTTGAAAAACTCAAGAGAGACGAATCAAGTATGTAGCAGGAGGTGCCGGCAATGCTGTGGGCTGTGGCCGGCCGGTCTCCCACGCATGCATCTGCATTTTCCTGGTCTCTAACTGGATGTCAGATAATTAGGGACAACCAAGATAGAAATTTAATATTCCTCTCGATCGGCACTAAAAGAAGAGAGAAACCTAACACGATCATGTCATGATATGTATTGTGAATGCAACTAATTTAATATGGCTTTTTGCTAGTTTTTAGCCGTCTGAAATTTTTTTAAAACCTAGTCACCTACAATTGCACAGTAATAAATCTAAAATTGCATTACCAAATAACGTGCAATTAGAGCACATATTTACTGTAACTTTTAGTTCTATTTGTTTTTGTATTTGTAGGGTTCACCTAGATTACTTTTGTCTAATTTAGATTTTTTTGTTTTGTTTTTGTATTTATAGGGTTCAATTAGATTTATTTTTGTCTAGTTTAAAATTTTTCAACATTAAAAAATAGAAATTATTAGATGGTGATCCAACGTACCGAAGAAAGTGATTGGATTTTTAAAAAAGGGCATACGACTGTAGCTTAGACGGCCCATTTAATATTCCTCTCGATCGGCAGTAAAAGGAGAGAAACCAAACACGATCATGTCATGATATGTACATTGAATGCAACTAAGGGCTTAAGGCTAGTACTGTTCGTTGAAGTGTCAGTATCCAGAGTGGTAAGCAAAGTGCAGGCCATTGGCATACTTCCTGCTTCATCATACAGCGCGCGGGGCGACCAAGCTGTTCGGTAAAAAAAAAACGGCCACAACATTGTCTGCCACGGAAGAACCACGCAGCTGGTTAATTTTTTTTCTTGGACGCGCCGTCGTGATTAGCTAGGCCGCGCTGAAATCGTTGTAGATTTCCCGAGATACACACGCAGAAATCGACTTGAATGAGTTGCGTGTCCCGCACTGCAAATCTCTCCGTGTGTGCATGCTTTGTTTACATGGACGGACGGAGGAGAAGCGGCGAAAGGTGGTGGATGGACGTTTGGATTGACGGATGGATTGGTTGGACAGCGAGAGTGGAAGACGACATGCGCAAGCGCTTGGACATTACGTGGGAGGCCGATAGACTCTAATGGCCGCGCGCGCGTAACGTTTGCTTGAGTGGCAAGACTTCCAATTTTTATTTGATCTGATCACCCCAGGAATTTATGACCGTTTACCCGAAGCCAGGAGTTACCAACCAACCGCAATCGAATCAATTTATTGGATTTTGTGGACAAATTACGGCGCATGATATTGATATTGACATGATGGATTAGCAGTATTATTATGTAGATGACAGGAATATATTTTGGATAATCTGATTCTTTTCACAGAACAAGGTGTACTGTTTTTTTTTGAATTCTGGAGTTGCTATGGGGTTTCTCCAATCCATCCATGGTTGTTTCGATTGTTTTTGGAAGCTATTTGCGCACATAAGCAGCGGCGGACCGTCGTTGAGGCCATACTGGGCCTTGGCCACCCTTGGAATCTTGTATCCATTAGTTGGAGGTAGATATATACACGTCTGAGTCTCTTTGTTGTTGACGTGCCTTTGTTGTTTGGGCAATTAGTTGTCAGTTCCTCCCAATTCTATATAGCCTTCATTTCTTTTCCTTTGGAACCAATTAGTTGACAGCGTGTCTTCTAATTTTGCTTCCTTCTTTAACGCGTTCAAGTACGCAACTGGTTTCATTGTTTTGAAATGGAAGATGGTTTTTGTTGGAAATAGCTTTTAGCCTCCCCTTAATTTTGGGTCACGCTCCGCCACTGCACATAAGGATTTCGAACTATACAAAATGAACGCGGTGAAAAAATATTCTCGGTGTTGTCAGCCATGAGCTAGCCAAGCTACCCTTTTTTGGTGAGATGCTAGCCCAGCTACTTTTTTGTAGAACAAGTTCATCGACATTGTTAATATTGTGATCCGAATTATCTAATATGAATGAGTCGAATTAGTTGCCATATTAATGGATTAGTTTCTTACTTGGACTCCAAATCCTTTTACCTCTTTATATACCTCTTGTAAGCCGTACGGGGAGGAGACGCCTCAATGTAATTCCCCTGCGTTTTGTAAACACTTCTCATGTAGTGATCATCGCCGATTGGCCCTGTGACTTTTCCCGTAAGAATTTTTCACGTAAAAATTCGTGTCTCCTTTTGTCCATATTTTTCCTAACAAGTGGTATCAGAGCACCAGAGATTAGGGTATTGAGAGATACGAATTTTTTTTTTATCAGATCCAATCGGCACTGCCGTCAGCCAGCGTGTTGCCTCACGTCGATCTGCGTCTCTCGTCGCGCATCGGACGTTCGTCACCTCGGTCAAGCAGGCAACATTGCGAGTAGCAACAGACAACGCCGCTCCTTTGCTTCACCTCGGTTTGTGCGCCAAAGTAGCCAAGCCACCACCGAGACCAAGACGCGCGGCGTCGCCCGCGAGTCGATGTCGGCGATAAATCGCAGCAATCCAAGATCAATCGCAGCATATCAAAAGTGTTGAGGAACCGTTGGCGAGTCGGTCGAGCAATTACCTCGTGAACAAACTCGAGAATCGTAAGAACAATGTAAGAACACAAGAACAGAACAGTAAATTGAACACAGAGATATAGGAGGCTTCTTGTTTCTCTTTATTCCTTCATCAATCGGTCAATCGTTTACGATGAATAACACTCACTATTTATAGGTTAGAGACCCTACTAGGGTTTAAGATGAGAAGCCCATCCATAGACCGGATTCTGAGCCAAGCCCATAGTTTCCCAACAAAAACCAATTGCAAAAGCAAAAGCCATTTCTTCAGGAGCAACAAGTCCAAGATTCTTTTTCTTTTTATTCTATCACCAAAGCAAGCCTCTGGTTGAATCACGTGGTTCAACAAATTCTGGCGAATTTTGCTTCGTGCACACGAAGCGTGCTAGGAGATTCGAAAATCTTTTATTTGCGTACATAGAAGGTGTACCAAAGAGGTCGTGATTTTTGATAGGTTTACCTGATCAAGACTGCAATTTCAGGATTTATTCCTCATGACAAATTTGAAGTATGATCTTCCACTCCTGGGTCAAGACACAAGATTTTCATTTGTGGCAACTCAAGATGAGAGCTGTCTTTACGATGAATTTGGATGATGCATTGGAAGGATTTGAGGAACAACCTACCACATGGACCGCAGATGAGAAGCGTAAAGACCGTGGGCTTTATCTCAGATTCACCTTCATCTATCAAATAATATTTTGCAGGAGGTTTTGAAGGAGAAGACATCTGCTGTATTATGGATGAAGCTGGAACAAATTTGCATGGCAAAGGATCTCACCAGCAAGATACATTTCAAGCAGAAGTTGTTTTCTCACAAATTGCAAGAAGGAGGATCCGTGCTTGATCATCTTTCGGTGTTTAAGGAGATCGTTGCCGACCTAGAGTCGATGGAGATAAAATATAATGATGAGGATTTGGGTCTCATTCTTTTGTGTTTCGGTCTAGTTATTTTTAAAAAATTTCAGAGATACCATATTATATAGTAGAGGTACTCTCACTCTTAGTAAAGTTTATGAAGCTTTGTATGCTAAGGAGAAGATGAAATAGATGTTACATTTTGAAAATTCAAGTTCAAAAGAAGAAGGCTTGTTTGTTAAGTGGCGGACAAAAGGAGAAGAACTCAAACAATGGATCTCGAGGCAAAAGTTCGAACAGCTACAAAAATTGGTTGAAATCGAGAGGCAAGTAGAAGTTGTGCAAATATTGCAAGAAAAGTGGGCACAACATCTCGAATCTTTGGAAGCTCTGAGAATAAAGAAAAGAAAATTGGCTATTATAAGCCAAAAGGTAAACCCAATGATGAAGGTAAAGCCTCCCTTCTTTGTTGATGATAGTTCGATGGAGAAGTTCTTGTTGCCTTTGCTAGATGTGCTAAGGCCAATGATGAATGGATTCTTGATTCCTTTGTACTTTTCATATATGTCCTAATAAGGATTGGTTTGCCACCTATGAATCTGTTGAAGGTGGTACAGTGTTGATGGGTGATAACTCATCTTGTAAGGTTGTAGGAATTGGTTCGATTCGGATCAAGATGTTTGATGGCATTGTCGAACTTTGGCAGATGTGAGGCACATTCAGATTTGAAAAGGAACCTCATCTCTTTGAGTACTCTTGATGCTAAAGGGTACAAGTATTCTAGTGAAAGTGGAGTTTTGAAGGTATCAAAAGGCTCTCTTGTTGTGATAAAAGCGATATTAAATCGCTTAATCTGTACCATCTGCGAGTACTACAATGTCGAGTAATGTTGCTGTAATTTCAAGTTCATTATCCGATTCGATGCTACTAATCTTGGGCATATCGTCTTGGGCATATGAGTGAAATTGGCTTGATGAATTGAGCAAGAGAGGACTTCTTGATGGACATAGCATTGGCAAGCTGAAATTTTGTGAGCATTGTGTGTTTGGCCAACACAAGAGGGTGAGGTTCAATACTTGATTCATACTACGAAGATATTTTGGATTATGTGCATTCTCGATTTATGGAGGCCATCTCGCAAGATATCGCTAGGAGGTGCTCGTTATATGTTAACAATTATTGATGATTACTCTAAAAGAGTGTGGCCTTATTTCTTGAAGGATAAATCAGAAGCATTTTCAGCATTTAAAGAGTGGAAAACTATGGTTGAAAGGCAAACTGAAAAGAAGGTAAAGAAACTTCACACTGATAGTGGGATGGAATTCTGTTCTAATGAATTTGAATCATATTACAAAACTGAAGGCATTGTTAGGCACTACACCGTTCCCCATACTCCTCAATAAAACGGTGTAGCTGAGTGTATGAACAGAACCATCGTTTCCAATGCCCGTTGCATGTTGTCAAATGCAGTTTGCATAGGCGTTTTGAAATTTGCCGTTTCTACTACTTGTTACCTTATTAATCGGTCACCCTCTATTGCAAATAAAAGAAGACTCCAATTGAGATATGGTCGGTTCCCTAGCAAATCACTTTCGAATTGAGAGTTTTTGTTGTACTGACTTATGCTCATATTGATAACGGAAATTAGGGTCATTAAGTGCATCCTTCTTGGTTATAAATCTGGTGTTAAATGATATAAGTTGTGGAATCTGAAACAAATAAGGTTGTGATTAGCGTAAACGTTGTCCTTAATGAATCTGCTATGCTTCATGATAAACTACCTACTAATGTTCTGTTGAGAGTGAGCATAATTCAAGTGTTCAGTGGATCACTTTGTTGGTTCGAGATAACACATAAGATAAAGAAAATATTATTGTTCATGATGCACCTATTGCTGAGGATCCTCCTATTGTTGAGTAGCCACCACAACGGTTCATTGTAGTTGATGAGGCCTAGGAGGGAGATTAATCCACCCAAGAGGTTGATTGGAGAAGCTAATATTGTTGCTTATGCTTTGAGTGTGGCGTAAGAAATTGAAGGTATCTGAGAACCTTCATCATACTCGAGGCTATTAGCAATCCAACGATTGTAATAAGTGGATAGTCGCTATGCATGATAAGATGAAGTCACTTGAAAAGAATGGCACTTGGGAACTAGTGAAGTTGCCAAAGGAGAAGAAGCATGTTCATTGCAGATGGATTTTCAAAAGAAAGGAAGGTATTTCTCCTATTGAACCAGTAAGGTATAAAGCAAGGTTGGTTGCTAAAGGTTATAGTCAGATTCCATGTATTGATTTTAATGATGTCTTTTTCCCAGTTGTGAAGTATAATTCTATTCGCACGTTACTCAACATTGTTGCTATGCATGATTATGAACTTGAGCAATTAGATGTTAAAACTGCATTCTTACATGGGGAGTTGGAAGACGACATTTATATGGACCAACCTGAGGGTTTTGTTATTCCTGAAAAAGGACACATTGTTTGTAGATTAAAGAAATCTCTTTATAGTTTGAAGCAATCTCCTAGGCAATGGTACAAGAGATTTGACTCATTTATGCTTTCTCATGATTTTAAGCGGTCTGATTATAATAGTTGTGTTTATTTAAAGACTGTTAATGGTTCAGCTATTTATTTGCTTCTCTATGTTGATGATATGTTGATTCTCGCAAAAGATAAGTCGAATAGCAAAACCGAAAGCACAATTGAGTAATGAATTTGAGATGAAGGATCTAGGTGCGAAAAAAATTCTTGGCATCGAGATTATTAGAGGATGCAATCTGTAAGTTATACCTTAGTCAAAAGGTTATATTGAGAAGGTCCATCGTCGTTTTAATATGCATGATGCAAAACTAGTGAGTACTCCATTAGCTTTGCATTTGATTATCTTCACCTTATGTCTGAGTCGATTATGATATTGAGTACATGTCTAGAGTTCCATATTCGGTCAGAGCTTGGTTCTCTTATGTATGCTATGGTTTGTTTTCGTCTGATTTATCTCATGCAATCGAGTGTTGTTAGTAGATACATGGCTAATCTGGAAAATAGAATTGGAAAGCGATTCGGATTTTCGATATTCGTGGCACTTCTAATGCTTGTTTGCGCTTTGATAATTCTTGCACTACTATATTTTGTGATAGTCGAGTACTATATGCCTTACAAAAGATCGATGTTCCATGAGAGAACAAAGCACATTGATGTGAGATATCACTTTATTCAAGGTGTTATTGCTAAGGTGATGTCAAGGTGTGTAAGATAAGTACTCATGATAATCCAAATGATATGATGACAAAGCGGATCCTGTTTCTAAGTTTGAGCTTTGCTCAAGCTTAGTTGGTGTTACTGATTTAATCCTAGAGACTAGTTGGCCTTACGGTGATTTTTTATCTTATTGTGGAGATATTTGGTGATTGATGATTCTTCATTATGCTACAAGAGGAAATTCGTCTAAAGGTGGCGATTGTTGATATTGTGATCCTAATTGTCTAATATGGATGAGTCCGGATTAGTTGCCATATTAGCGTATTAGTTTCTTACTTGGACTCCAAATCCTTTTACCCTTTTATATACCTCTTGTAAGTCGCGA
This sequence comes from Phyllostachys edulis, assembly GCA_036346405.1. Classification (NCBI taxonomy): domain Eukaryota; kingdom Viridiplantae; phylum Streptophyta; class Magnoliopsida; order Poales; family Poaceae; genus Phyllostachys; species Phyllostachys edulis. The sequence goes on along the minus strand of CM070561.1, from coordinate 5,335,107 downwards.
CGGGAGGAGAGCCTCATTGTAATTCCCTGCATTTTGTAAACACTCCTCATATAGCTATTATCGGCGATTGGCGTCTGTGGTTTTTTCTCGGAAGGGTTTTCCACGTAAAAATTCGTGTCTCTTTTGTCCCTATTTTTCCTAATAGACATCAATGTTTACATCAACATCTAGCATTACGAAAGTACAATAGGCCACAAATGCCTCTCAATCTTCAAAGAGCAAGCATATTTAGCTAGCAAATAAGCTTCCATATTACATTTCCTCCTTTCATGCGAAACCTTCAATGAAACAAAAGACTTTGCCATCTCCTTAAAGAGTCTCGAAGGATCATCACCTAGGAGCACCTTGCCATCTCATCTCATGGTTGTTTGTTTAGAGGAGCCAGCCCAGCTACTTGCATGGAACATTTGCTTCTGGGCCCACTCAGATTGGGTCATACAAACTCCATGGTCCATTGTATGTAGTCTACCAGACGCAGGCATTCAGCCCAGGGGGCGCGGGCCACGATCTGGCGTGGGCCAGCCAGGTGCAGACGTAGAAGGAAAAGCAAAGCAGTCAGCGTGACAACGGTGGCGCGATTCCACCCAGACCAGGGAGCAGAACTCAGCAAACAAGTCTGGCGAGTCGCCACACCTGACAAACTGGAATCTTTTTTTATTTTGGCTCTTTGATCCAAATTAATTGTAAAAATTACTCTCATTCTGTTTTATTTGTAAATCTAGACTCCCTCCTTCACCTTCTGCGGTCGGGGAGCGCGGAACGTGGGTACTCCACACGAATCTCCGCGGAAATGGACGGCGATCATGAATCTGGCGTTTCGCTCTCGGCCATTGTGGAAAGTTAAACTTCTGCGCACGCACGCGGCAAGTGGCGATCATCATTGAGCCACTCTCGATGCCTTCCGCGTTCGGGAGCGCGAAAGTGATATTTCCCACTCTCCCACTGCAGAAGGTCGAGAGAGGTCTAGATTTGTAAAAAAAATGATACAAGGGATATTTTTGTAATTACGTGGTGCGGGGCCAAAATGGAAAACAAATTCGACAAACTGAGCCAGCGCATGCGCATCTCGCGACAGCTCGCCGCCTCGCGCACGGTATGAATAGTACTTCGACTTGGGTCCAGTTGCTCTCTTCTCTGAAAGGCCAGAATCACGTGGACGAGTGGGTTCCGACCAGGCGACCATGCACCGGGACGCAGGATGCCGCTGCGTGCGAAGCCAAAATCATTGCATGGTGGTATCATTGTATAGGCAGGCTACGGAGTGATCGATCGTGTTGGCAAAGAGAGGCGCCCCACGGACATCAATCATCAAACAGGACGGCCCCGGGCACGCCTAAAAGCTCACGTTCAGGAATCCAATGCTCCGACTAACAGAAAAATGCTAGAGATCATACAAGAAAGAACCATTCCTGCAAAGGGTAACCGTACGAAATACTAGAGATTCATCACTAATGTACAGGGATAAGTGAGTCACGAGTTTGCAACTGGCATAGTGCCAGTGGAGAGGACACTCAAAGTTTAGCGCTTGTGATTTCATCTTTGACTTGCATTGGCTCGGATGTTGGAACAAATGGCACATAAGCTCAGCTCACTCTGAGCATGCCAGCTATTAACCGTCTTCTTAAAGCACTAGAGCTGCAAAAAAGCATACCTAGAGTAGCTCGTCGCACTGGTCACGTTAGTTGGTGGTATAAACAATTGCCGACATAGCACATCGGTCCGCATTTGCGTTGCATTCTTCTCCCTCTCTTTTCCACACCACTAAGCCGTGCACTAACACTAGTTTTAGGAACCACAGAGACAAAGCTACCAGGTCTGCTTCAGAAAAAAAGCATATCGATTTTAGTCCGTCAAAAGTAGCGTAAAATCCTCATCATGACTGTAATTTGTACTATCATTCTTCCACATCAAAGTTTGTCAGCAGCTAATTAACGAGGTCAAGGCCAGTCAAGACTGAAGCAAAGTAAAAGCTGATCCAACTAGGTCACTAACTCGAGTAAAAACGGAAGCAGGTAGCACTCTCGCTTCCAGGTTCCCGAGTCTATAAATAGGTCGCCCTTAAAGAAGCAACAAGCCAGGCAAGCAAAGTTCTGACACACACTCGAATCTCAAACCACCTAAATTACCGGTAGCGCTCCGACAGATGGCACCAAAGGCTGTCCTTCTCGCGGCTGCCGTGATAGTGGCGGCGTGCTTGCTCGGCACCGCAGAAGCGAAGCTCGGCCGGCTGGTAATCACCGGCGTCGTGCCGTGCAACACCGGCAGCCTGATCGACATCGCAAGCTCGCCCGCTTTCCCAGGTACGCACGCAGCATGCAAGATAGTACAAGCTAGCTAGGCTGCAAACTGTTTCTTGACTAATGACACGTTTGTACGTGTTGGTGTGCAGACGCGGACGTGGAGCTGCGGTGCGCGGGCAAGGTGGTGGCCGGAGCGACGACGAACAGCAACGGGTCGTTCGCGATGGAGGCGGACCTGACGAGCGCGCTGGCGGCGTTCATCGGTGGGTGCACGCTGGTGGTGGACACGCCGCTCATCAAGTGCAACGCCGAGCTGCCGGCGGCGGGGGGCCTCGTGTCCTACCTGCAGGGCCCGCTCACCAGGCTGTTCGGCGGCATCTTCCGCCTCTTCCCCGCCGGCTTCTCATTCCACGGGCAACGAAATTAAGATGTATAGATCATCTCAACACGCTGATATTTGATTCTCTCTTGTCCATCTTTGTCTGGAAATGGGATGTGTGGTACTCTTTACATAGTGCTGAACTGGTGATGTCTGCACGTTGAAGGTTCGTCATGGCTTGCAGCAGGCCATGGTAAGAGCTTGCAACGTTTTTAGTCGGATATATGTACTGTACTATGCAGCGAACTGCAACCAAACGAAATGACTGAGATAAGTACTGCCGAAATGGTTGCTACTTAATTACTCCTATTTATCAGCTAACTTAAGCAGCTCACTGGCCTCCTGCTCTCTGCATTTTTTTTGCTGAGGAATATGCACATTATCTGTGGGCACCTGCTTTGTTAATTAGAAATAAAAATTTCACTAATGCTTACTAATAGGTGGGCTGGTTCCAAGTTAATTTTTAAGATGCATGGACAGATACTCGTAATTCGTAAATCTAGATGCTAAAAATCCGAAGATACGTACATATCTAAACTAGCATTGACTCTGCCCCCAACATGAATCCTCCTACATGATTGTCCCTTATCCTTCAATTTGGACATTGTTAGTGTCTTCCAAAGTAAGGATAAATTTAGTGTTGCAGGGAAATAACCACGTCTGATGAGTGATGATTTGTTGCTTTCTTGCAAAAGAATCTTCTTGTTGGACCGAAATAGCGACTAGAGGGGTGAATAGGAGCTCACGCTTCTTCTCCTCCAGTATTCAACTTTCTTTTCACTCCAATAGCTATAAAAACTATGAGGATCATGGTTTCAAGATCCAGCGGAAAACTTGAGTTGAAATGAAGAAAAATCAAAAATCAATGCTCTCAACCGGTCTGACTGCCGACACTGGTCTAACCACTTGTGAGGTCGGTCTGACTACTGACTGAAAATCAGCACAACGAAGGATCCACAAATCGACATAAATTTTGATCTAATGACCCAAAACACTTGAGATTTTAGACATAGCTCAATAAGAAGATCATGAACCTATTCCAATCGAAGATGAAGACGATCATCGCCATGGTTCCACAAATTTCTTGATTAAGGGCAAAAAGGCTTAAAACTGGGGTAAAACCTAATCTTGATCTAAAGGTTGCTCGTGGATGAAAGATGGTCTAGATAATATCAGATAAGATCTCACAAGTCCTAACAAGCTAGATTACAGTAAAAGAGCAAGGAAAAACTCCTAGAACACAAGAACCCTAAAATCACCAAAGAGAGAGCAAGAACAAGAGAGAACTCATCTTGGTACAAACTTGGTTGGATTGATATGAGAGATTGTAGGTTTACAACCACTCCACCATGAAGGACAAAAGCTCACTCAAGAGCACTCGATCTCTTGATACATTTCTCTCAAACCCTAATCTCCTACGTTTTATCCACTTTTCCCAAATATCAAATTAGGGTTTCCAAGACTTAGAGGTACAGATCTTGCACCTTCCCCTTTTATAGTAGAGGTTGGGTCTAAAGAGAAAACCAATGGACACTCGTTAAGCCCACACACAAACAAGTCTACACTCACGCACGCTTCTCAAAGCGTGTGACGACCGAGCCTCTGAATCCGTCTCTTTGTGATCTTCTCCTTCTCTTGACCTAAAGCGCTTCTCCTTTGTGCCATCTTGTGCCGTAATTTCTTCAAGGTAACCAGCCTAGTATATTGGTGAAGATATCAAAATACCCCTTCTCGATCTTTTTCCATGACGACGTCCAATCATCGTGAAGCAATCCTATGCTTCGCCACATGTAGGTTCATCAATGGCTTTTTACATGCCGCATGTCTCTCCATCCGTCTCCCACTGCACCACCTTGGCACTTGCACCGCCCCAAGCCACTTGATGCAACCCGTTGCACCAAACTTGTCGTTCGATCGTTCTTGTCCATCTTGCGCTTTGCTTGAGTCCAACCACATCACTCGGCATCCTCGATCGTTCTAGACCTTAGCTATCCTAGCCTAGTCCCGATCATCCTCAACATTGACCGTAGTTGACTCCAAGTGTCTCTACAGGGCCGATTAGACCACCACCACTTGATAGCAATTTTGACAAAGGGTTTACTCCCACAAACACCTCGACACTGATGTCAATTGTTCAACACCTAGATTAGGACCATAACACATGGTCTCTGCAATCCCCCCCCCTTGATGAAAACAATAGCAATCTACAAAAAAAAAACAAATTGGAGGTAATTTTGAAAACACTCAGTTTTGCAAAAAGCCTCAACTTGGTCCATAACCAAGAGAAAGCTATGAAAACGACCAAGTTGGTTTGAGGAATGCAAAAACAAACTAATAGAGTCAATGAAGTGCATAAAAGCTCCAAATTCAGAAAAGGGCTTCAAAAACTCACTTGAGGTCCATATGAAATAACAATTGTTCAAGTTGACCTTAGATTTGTAATTAAAACCAATAAATAGACATTAGAACTAAAAATGCATATGAGATGCTCCCCATCATTAAGATCTATCCATTTTTTTAATTTTATCCCCTGTTTGCATTTTGTCCCCTTGTTTTCATGCAAAGCCCTTTTTTAGCATTATTGCTAAATTTTCTCTCCATTTGACAATGGAGTCATTAAGGAATCAAGTTTTTCTGTCATCCAATTTTTTCTCTTGTTTCCATGCAAAGCCCTTTTTCAGCATAAATTGCCAAATTTTCTCTCTATTTGACAATGGAGTCATTAAGGAATCAAGTTTTCCTGTCATCCAATTTTTTAGTTCTAAAGATGCAGAGAAGAAGCAAAAGAAAGAGCATGCATGAAATGCAATTGAGTGGCTTCAATTTTAAAATTTTGACTTTTAAGCACAAAAAGCTTTGAAGATTACCCAAGATGAAGAAACTAGCATCTTCTAATGCACAAGACATATCAAGTGTGAAAGTTTGCATACCATGAAAGTCAAGCTACATATTAACATCAAGACATATATCCAAGAGCCATTTAGTCTAGTGAATAAACTGAAATCACTAGAGGATAATTTGAACATATCTTGAAAAAGTATGAATCAAGCCACAACAAGCATGTAATCCAAGATAATAAAACAAGCATTAAGCGGTAGAAGGATCACAAAGCCTACAACTTGAATAAAACTTGTTCAATTTCATTTCATTTTTAATTTTTCTCTAAGCATGTAGCAGACCGTTTGCGAGCAAAGATATGCCATTTTTTAGCATTAAAAAAACTCTAGTGGGGTGTAATAGACCACTATTGAGCTAAGAGTGCTCTAGGCGTGTAATGTGCCTTTTGCAAGCACTCCTTGTTTTCTTTTTTCTTCTTCTAAGATGCCATTTGTTGTTTTCATGAAAACAAGGGATTTTCCCTTAAAGCACTAAAATTGAGCAAAAGTTATGAATTGTCCAAGATTTTGTTCTAAGTTCAAGACGGATTCAAGATAAGCCAAGTAATTCTAATTGGTACTCAATAGTCATGTACAAGATCTCAATTGACATAAAATCCTGACTTCACTCATACCACAAGATGAATTTATATATCACTTGGTAATTTTAGATTAAGCCTAGACCTTCTAGCTCTAGGTCACATGCCAAGGCATCAACAAGTGATTTAGGATTGTAGACTAGTCAATTATTCGAGTATATCTTTATTTGCTTATTCATAAATAAGACATGCTTTTTATGGGCCCATATTAGTTTGTTTGGACCCAAGATCAATCGATGGTCAAAAGGTGGGCCCGAGAGTCTTTCCCGGAGCACCCTCGAACCTCTTCAGGACGTCCTATTGAACCTCTTCGATAGGTTACTCCAGGACCACTCTAGGACCTCTCCCTGTAGAGGAGGTCCTAGAAAGCGGTTGTCCACGTGTGGTTAATGATAACTACACGTGGAGAAAAGATATTGGCCATACTATTCAGAGATATAACAGTCATTACGAAGGGACACAACTATTAACGTGAAGAGGCGCTACTACAATCAACTGCCAACGCTTGTGGAACTATAAAACACCCGGCCCTATGTGCCTTTGTAATCATTCCGAATCAAATCCCGATTCAAGCCCTGATCCACGTGTATTCATAGTCATTTTCCTTGTAATCAGAGCATAACCTTTGAAATATACATCGCTGTTTTGAGTCCTTTGGCGAATAGATAGCAATCTCCATTTCTTCTTTATATTCTTGTTTGTCCGTTCTGTGACGAGAGTCCCAAGCGTCGACAAACAGGTAATTAAGCAAATAAATCATGCTAAGACAAACATACAAGCTATAGCATAGCATCAATCAACAACTAACTACATCAATATGGGTAATAAGCAAAGCTTCATCAATTTAAAAGTTAAAGCACTAAAGCTATATTACAATGCATCATTTTTTTTTATTTTTGATATGAATGCAATATGATACAACACATGAGATGCAAGAAAAAGCAATGAAAGCCAAAGAAAGATAAACAAGATCAACTCCTCCTCAAAGCAGCCCATATAAGGGTAATGTCAGACCCGGAAGTAACACCCCCAAATCTTATGTGTATTCTACACTAGTCCCTGTAATAGTAACTAGTGTACACAGTAAATAAATATGATAATATCCATAATTCGCACAACTTTATTAATAAATATCTGAATTTACTACAAGAAAAGCTTACGAGCCAACAATAAAGAACACAACGGAAGACGAAAAGAAGTAGTAGAGCCCAGCTAATCTGCCACAGGCAGTAGACTGGGGTAGCGGCCTAGTCGTCGAGATCTTTAGCAGTTGCAAAGTCCTTCTCATCTGAACAACATTTTATTTACACAAGGGTGAGTACAAAAATATACTCTGCAAGTACCCAATAACAGAATTATAATACATGCAGGGATATATCAAAAGAAGGCTTATGTGGTTGAATTTGCGTAAAGCAGTGTTTTCTTTTTAAATATCTGTACTAAGTTCCAAAGCGGTTATTCTATAACTAAAATTTATTTTCTAAATTCTCAAGTTTTATAGTAAGATAACCTTCATACAAGAGTGGTGAATGATACCATCCTATCACATGGCAATCCACCCCATTTTCCAATTGGATAAATTATCTAAAATCATTTGATAAAATCTTTTAAAATCAAAACCAAAGTCTAATTTTGAGTGGTTTTTCTTAGCATGTCTATGACCGTGGACACGGCTATTCAATAGTTTTACACTCTCAGAGGTTGTACAGCTTGACCCACAAGAGATAATCATCTTATAATGTCTACCTAAAACACTTCCAAAGGTGTGCAACTAATTGATTATCACAAGGCCTTTACAATACCACGCTCTAACACCATCCCGCTCGATGAGCTTAATCCCAAGTCATGGACATCAATTACTATCGACCGGAGCCCATTGTTGTGAGGGTAACCTACCCAAACATGGATGTCTCATTACCATCGCCCAAAGCAAACCCCAATAGACATGGATGTCAATTACCATTGCTGCACAAACCCAAAAGGAACACCTATCATCTACAACCTACGAGCGTAATGCTAGAACATGATAAATTAGTTGGCGTGTCTTACCCACATAGGACATGTGGTTGTATGGTGGGGCTTAGCAAGATCGGCTCAAAACCGGTCCTTAATCGACTGGGCGACTTCCAATAAAACCTCGGTCTCGATCATATAAATGAATCGATCCCTTGCATCAACTTACACTATCCAAACATCCATTTCGCCTAAGTCTAAAACAACCCTTATTTATTTTTCAAGTTAAATCATTTTCCAAAATTTCTATGGTAAAAACAATACCATAGCCTCATTTTAAATCATAATTGAACATTTGGTTAAACTCCCAAAATTCAATATTTTTAGTCGAAACTTTGTCTAAGCATAAAGTTTTTCAACAAGAGCATCTTGTCAATACTATTGTATTGACTAGAGTTTTATCTAGGGCGACAAGGAGTGAGGATTTGATGTCCAAGAATTGTCAACTCCAAAATCGAGACGTCAACCATCAATATTAGAATCATAATCTCCAAAACAATCTATTATGTCTATTGATCCACCACATTGAGGTATACATTAGTCCACCAACAACTGTAGATCAACCAAACACTACTATTCAATTAACTCCACTAATTTCATCAAATCTCTATAATTCAACCAATGCACCTGAATTTCAATCATAACTTACTATAATAATCCAACTTCATTCTTCATTCATCACCTATATCTAATCATCTTGTCAACACTAAATTTCCAACAATCCAACAATGATATATTCCAATAATCCAAAGAAAGATATACTTCTATAATCCAACCAAGATATATTTACGTAATCCAACCAAGATTTATTTCTATAATCCAACCAAGATATACTTCTATAATCCAACAAAGATATATTTCTATAATCCAACAAAAATATACTTCTATAATCCAACAAAGATATACTTCTATAATCCCAACCAAGATATATTTCTATATTCCAATAAAGATGTACTTCTATAATCCAACCAAGATATATCTCTATAATCCAACAAATATATACTTCTATAATCCAACCAATATATATTTCTATAATCTAATATCCAACAATAATGTATTTCTATAATCCAATATCCAACGATAATCTAATATCCAACAATAAAGTATTTTTATATTCCAATATCCAACGATAATCTAATATCCAACAATAATGTATTCCTACAATCCAATATCCAACAATAATGTATTCCTACAATCCAATATCCAACAATAATGTATTCCTACAATCCAATATCCAACAATATTGTATTCCTATAATCCAATATCCAACAATAATCATATAATCCTATAATTCTTCACGGTCAATAGGTATCCTCACATATACCCTTATTTCCTTCAATTTGCGACAGTATTATTCAATCCTTCCAACTTCTAACTCCAAAATATATCACAATCGGTATGGTTCTCCATACTACCTATCTTGAAAATAATTGACTATACAAGTGTTTGGGATTTAGCTACAATTTAAAGATAGGAATTTAAATTACTTTGAAAAAAAGTAAGCATGCAATAATAATTTAAAATAGAATTTAAATAATTTAAAATATTGGGATCAAACATGATCAAGAGAATGTAACTTGCCTTGCTCAAATAATTGTTGTTCTCTAACGGCGTCGAAATTTGACTCTCCGAAGTCGTCGATGGGTGTCCATGAGAAAAGTTATGGGTTGAAGCCTCGGGTTGGCGCCTGTGTTTAAGTTAGTGTTAGGTTGGTGCCTACACTATATTTATTAATTCAGTTAAAACTCAATTTTGTATACTGTAAAATTTGAGCTTTTGAACTTAGCTATTGTATTTAAAATGTCAAATATTGCTTTTGCACAAATAACCCTATAAGTCTTCCTTTGATAATATCTATGCATGCATTAACTTTGTTATGGGTGTAATTTGCGAGCACGAAAGTTGTGCTCACCCTTACTTAATGCAAATAAATTTCAGAGGAGAATGACTTTGCTACCGGTGTGGATCTTGATGACTAGGATGTTACCCCAGTCGATTGCCTGTGGTAGATTAGCTGGAATCCACTACTTCTTCTTCGTATTCCGATGTGTTCTTTATTGTTGGCTTGTAAGCCTTTCTTGTAATCAACTTTGTTATTTATTAATAAAGTTGTGTGAATTATGGATGTTACCATATTTGTTTACTGTGTGAACTAGCTACTGATCATGGTGCTAGTTCAGAAATACATAGAGGATTTGGGGGTGTTACTCCTGGGTCCGACGGAGATGGTATTAGAGCCATATCGACTGTAGGTTGTGACCTAGTTAGAATGGCCGTTAGTTGAAAAACTTCAAAACTTATTTTATATAACAAGAAAAATAATTTGTTCTCTCCTCATCTTGGTCATCTATCTATCCTTAGCTTTTTCATAGCAATTCTTTCTTACCTAATTCTCCCCTCGCCATTTTATAATGTTAAATACATCTTCTTTCCCTTATAAATGTAACATCCTGAATTTTAGTTTGTGTTTCAAATGTATAAAAGTATGAGAGTTCAAAAACTTTTGTTGAAATTCACAAGTTTGTACTTGGCTTCAAATTTTTGTTTCTAAAATTCAAACTTGTGACTTGAAACCAAGGTTCTAGTCTTTTTCAGAAAAATTTATGTATAACAATCTCTGGGAACAATTTTGTAAAATACTAGATTATTTTTCGCTAATTATTATTATTTTTCTAGAATTTTTTAAAGTTATTGTGACCTCTTGAAAATTCAAACCAAATCAGAAAGGCTGATTTGAAAAAGATTTTATTTTAGCCAAATGGAAAACCAAAAGTGGCCGTTTTGATTTTTCCTAAGCCCTAGATGAACCTGACAGCACCCACAAAAAATTTCTTAATTTTTAGAATTTTATTTCTATTTTAAACAGTCCGGTCAAACTTGTTTGTTTTCAGTCAAAACTAATTTCAACTCTAACCCTAGCGCGCCTAGTTCTCCAAACGCGAAACCGTGTGGACCGTCTGATTTTAGATCAACGGACTGGATCAATTGGGCCGTTCGGACTGTCCGAATGTCCCTCTCGCAGTGGATCGTCCGAATTGACCTCAATGGCCTAGTTGAGTGTAGCGTGGAAGCGTTTGGGCCGTCCGTTTGAATCTCAACAGACTAGATTGATTGGGCCATTCGGACCGTCCAAATGCGCCTCTTCATATGAGCCGTCCGATTGAAATTGAACGGACCAGATCAATTGGGCCGTTCGGACCATCTGAACGTTCACCTCATCTGGACCGTCCATTTTGATCAAAGTCATCTGGACCGTCCATATGAACTTGACTCTCCACATCGTGTTTCTTGGGGTCGTGAACGGGCGGGCCCCACTAGTCAGCACCACCATCGTCTCCATCGCTGGTCAAGCCCGTGCGCTGGCGCTGTGCATGGCGGCCATGAAGCCCTTTCGCACCACCTGGAGCACGCGTGTCTGCACGGGAAGCATCACCAGCCATTATATAACCTTTAGGGCCTGTCAATTTGCTCTCTTTTGCTCTCTCTCTCGCGGCAATTTCACCTTCTTCTCCAAACCTGGTCCTCCACCGCCGCCGTCAATTCGGTCACGTCCGACCTCCATTGGCGACGAAGCTTGGGGCGTTTTGCTCCTGGAGCCGAGGCGCACCTTCCCGAAGCTTCTAGGCGTATGTGGCGCCTTATCCGCGAAGACCCCGCCTTCATCTCCGCATCCGGTCACCGCCACCTCGCCGTCGACCTCCTCGAGCACCTGTGTCACCGTCAGCAAGTTTAGGAGGTCCGTGCGCACGTGTAGGTGCAGTGCCCGAGCCTGGAGCTGCATCCATTCGCCATTTTGCTCTCCTCGCCACCGTCAAGCCGCCGGCGCCTTTAAAGTTGAAGTCATTAGTGTTAAATGGTGATTAGTTAATTGTATGACAGGTGGGCACCGTTGAGGTTAAGGGTAATTAGAGATTTAATGGAAATCTTTTGAATCCCAGAGTCATTGACATGTGGGCCCTCGGCCGGTTAAGTGTCTGTGCTTAATTTCAAGTTTATGTTTTCGAAAGCTGAAGACGTATTCTTGAGATGCACCTTCGACATCGTTTTCAGATGCGGCTGGGTCAAGCTGACCTAGTCAACATCGCTTCGGGTCGCACAAGTCAATGACCGTGGGTCATTTCATTAAGTGTCAAAAGGATTAATTCCTTTTCGAATTTTCGATTTGAATTATTCTTGCGCTGATAATTCAATAAACTTCCAAAATTCATATTTATTTCATTTTAACTACAAATTGAGTGAATCCAATTTTGTTGGTTTTCATTCTTTTTGCACTTTAATATGAAATAGGTTTTGAACCTATCTCTACCACAGAAAATGTTGGGTTTAGATTTAGTCTCCAATTAGGAGTACTTGTTACTTTAAAAATCCTTTTAGCTTAGAAAATTTCTAGAAAATTCTTCTTAACTCCAAATAAAATGATTTTTGTTTCTAAAATTTTCTAAAATCATAATCTTCTTTTTGTTTATGCAAAAAAAATTTGTGTTTGATTGTTTTGGTGTTATTCGTTCTTATTCGCTCATTTGTTCGATCGATAGGTACCCACAATACTATTGAATGCGAGAGTGATCCTTAGCAGCAATTGGAATATGTCCAGCAAGGCAAGTAGTTTTCTATTGATGCACGTTGATCCCATTACTTTCGCATGTTAATATTTTTAAATGTTTCAACTGTATGTATGCATGTTATGTTGTCAAGTATTTTATTAGTTGCGATAGTTCACCTGTTTAGTTAATTTGAATTGTAGGCAAATTATCCATCCTTTACTACTAAGCCTAGGTTATACTCGCTGTGATTTAGGGCTCGATGGATGAGCTCTAGTCATTTTATATTGTAGTATTCTAGTTGTTGTCGCTTAGCCATGCTTAGAACGGTTGTTTGAGGATCATCGCTTCGGCGATGGTTATTACAACAACACTTTATCTACTTGAGTGAGCCTCCTCCCCTCTCCCCATATTTTGGCCGGATTTTGGATTTGAAGAACACCGGCCGAAAGCTATTCCGCCGCCTCTAGCGTCGCGTAGAGTGAATCCCTACCACCATTGACCACATGCCCGGCTTCGCCTCGCGATGTTCTACATCGTGCTCCCTTCATTTTCTCTGAAGAGCCGTCGGTTCGCCGGATCCCCGTGCGCTGCCAGCCGCGTACGCCGCCGCTAATTCCGCTCACGTTCCTCATCGAACTATGTGCCACCTTCGCCTAAATAAGTGAGCACCGCATGCTCCCAACCTACCTCTTCGAATCACCGCCAACTCCACTCTCTAACTCCTCCCTGTTTGCCCGGATTTCGTCGACGACTGTGCGCTGCCGAAGCTCCTTCTCCATCGGATTACGTCTCAATCGAAGGTTATCTGGCCAAGCCATCTACACCGTTGAGTTCGCCTTGATGCGTTCTATGTCGTGTTTCTGTCGACATCGCCCGAAGACCATTGAGCCACTGTCGACCTTGTCGAGCCACAACACTAAAACCGTTTCTTCGCGTTCTCCGCTTCTTCGGTGAGTTTTTCTAAAATCCATTCACATCATCATTTCCGCCTTGTCACCGGAGTTCCATTTTGCCCATTTGCCGGCCTCCTATCCCTTCCCCTCGGTGGCGCCGCCGTTGAGCCGAAGCTCATGTTGTCTGCTCTATAACTTTTGAAGGGATACAGGTAGGCTACGATAGCTGGCAATTCCAAAATTTCTACCACGTAAACCAGAAAGCCATGCAAGCATGAGATCATAGATCGTTACCACCAAACGCATAGTGCAGCGGAAGAAGAGTTGGAGTAGACCGATCCAATGTAGAGCGCGTCAGTGAAGTGGTTGTAGTCGATCGTCTCCTCCAGCAACCTCTACAATTCCTTGTGAAGATCGCAGATCGTCCTCAAGTGCAACAGCAACCGCAGCAGCGCCTCTACGGTATCCACACGTTCAGGGAAGGAAGACCGAACGCCGGTGTGCTGGCACAAAGTCGCACAGTGGGGCTCTCTCGAGAAGATGGCCTCTAGGGTTTTGGTGGAGCAACTCACGTCAACTCGTATCTTTCCCAATAGCCGCAAACATCTTCTTATATAGTGCCCATGACGGATCCTATCCGAACACATTTTGTTCCAACCCATTAAGTGTGTGACCCTGTAGGTTCATACGTAATCGGTTGTGACTCAGAAACCCTTTCCGACCACGAGTCGTTAGCAGTTCCTAGCAGGACATAACGATTCCCGAATACACACAAATTGTATCGGACGAACCTTAATGCAATATGATATATGACCAGGTCCTTATCACTAATGATCAGCTCATATCTCTATACGACTAGTTCATATTTAGTCTCGACAAGTTTGTAACTCCTTACGACCAGGTTTCGACCACTCTGTGATTACGTTCAACTAGTCTACGACCAGCTCGTATCTCCATACGACCAGTCCATAATGGATCGAATTAAGCGACCTACTCATGTATTCTCCCTTTGTCTCATGATATCTGGTTGAACTCCAGATGAGATATTATGTCATCCATGGACTGTTCAATACTATCTCGATCGAGTGTCGGATAACCTTATGTGATCGAACTCTTCGACCACCAGTGGCATGGCCATGCACTTTCTTTATCCGACCACTTCGAGGGGCCCAAAGATATCTCTCTCGTTATGTTAGGAGGGACAAATCCCATATCCGACCAGTCACATCCCTCTGTGTGTTTCATAGCATACCTGAAAGCTACCTTTACAACAACCCAGTTATGAGTAGCGTTTGGCAACCCCTAAGAGTGCTATTACACATGTAGAAAACCATGCTGATCTCAGGTCTAAGGATTATACATCATTATTGCTTGAGACCAACTAATGACACATAGAATCATAACAATCTCAATAGTGTCTCAAGATGGGTCTTATCCAACACCATGTTCTCTAATATGTGTTTACATTATCAATTCAATATCTCTATATCCATGACCAGTGAAACATGGTCACCAATCGATACATGTTCTGGTCAATAAGTCACAAGTGTTCCAACTAGTGACATTCGACCAGGGATACATTTAGAACGACATCATATAAGTTAAAGAGCTTCACCAACAAGTCACATACTCGTTGTTCTATATAACATATATTCAAACAAGGAACAGAATAACATTTATTCAATAACTCATAAACATAGACGCGATAGAATCATCTCTATGATTGCCTCTAGGGCATATCACCAATAGTCTCCCACTTGCACTAGAGTCAATCATACAGGTATCTAATACCCATAGCTCTTGTGTGCACCTCATTCTTAGGTTGCGGGAGAGGCTTTGTCAACAGATCAGCAATATTCAAATCTGTGTGCACTTTGCATATCTTCACATCACCTCTTTCAACGATCTCACGAATAATGTGATATCGTCGAAGTATGTGTTTGGACTTTTGATGCGATCTAGGCTCCTTAGCTTGTGCAATGGCTCCACTATTATCACAATAGAGATTCATTGGACTGGAAGCACTTGAAACCAGACCCAGTTCATTAATGAACTTTTTAATCCATACGACTTCTTTTGCAGCTTTCAAAGCTGCAATGTACTCAGCCTTCATTGTAGAATCGGCAACCGTTCCTTATTTGGAACTTTTCCAACTTACTACTCCTCCATTAAGACAAAACACAAACTCAGACTGCGATTTAAAATCATCCTTGTCGGTTTGGAAGCTAGCATCGATGTAACCATTTACGACTAGCTCTTCCTCACCACCATATACACGGAATGCATTCTTAGTCCTTCCCAAGCATTTAAGGATATTCTTGACTGCTATCCAGTGACCTTCACTTGGATCTGACTGATATCTGCTCGTAACACTTAGAGCATACGACACATCTAGTCATGTACATAGCATGGTATACATGATAGATCCTATAGCTGAAGCATATGGGATTCTATTCATTTTGTCTCGCTCATCAGTAGTCGCAGGACACTAACTCTTACTAAGATTAATACCATGTGACATGGACAAGAAACCTTTCTTGGAATCTTGCAAGTTGAACCATTTCAACATCTTGTCAATGTACACATCTTGGCTTAATCCAGTTAGCCTCTTATTTCTTAATGAAGTTTTAATAGATTCAAGCATTGGAATATCATTTCCGACTAGTAGTATGTCATCCACATACAATATCAGAAACACAAGTTTGCTCCCACTAACCTTCTTGTAAACACAAGGTTCTTCTTTGTTCTTGATGAAGTCAAACCCTTTGAACACTTCATTAAAACGAATATTCCAACTCCGAGATGCTTGCTTTAATCCATAGATGGATTTCTTAAGCTTGCATGCCTTTCTAGCTTCCTTTGGATCGACAAGACCCTCAGGCTGTGTTATGTACACATGCTCACTTAGGTTTCCATTTAGAAAACCCATTTTGACATCCATTTGCCATATTTCATAATCGAAATATACAACAATAGCTAGAATGACCCAGATAGACTTAAGCATAGCGACGAGCGAGAATGTTTAATCATAATCAACACCTTGAATTTGTTTGAAACCCTTTGCGACCAGTCGTGACTTATGAATGTGAACATTTCTATCCATATCCATCTTTTTCTTAAAAATCCATTTGCACTCAATGGTCGTAATACCACCAGGTGCATCAATCAAGTTCCAAACTTGATTGTCATGCATGGATTTTATCTCGGATCTCAGGGCCTGAAGCCATGACTCAGAGTCTGGGTCCACCATCACTTCCGAATAAGTTTTAGGCTCATCATTATTTAATAATAAAATGTCATGCCCATACCTTATAGACATTTGACGTGTCCTTTTAGATCTTCGTGGGGCTGATGCTTCATCTACAGGTTCTACAACATTTTGTTCATCCTGCAGAGGTTCAGTAGGAGTTGAAACATTTTCAGATGTTTCTCGAATTTCTTCGAGTTGCACCTTGCTCCCAATGACTCCTTTGGAAAGAAACTCTTTCTCTAAGAAGACACCATTTCGGGTAACAAACACTTTTTTATCATCCCGCTTATAAAAGTAATATCCTTCAGTTTCCTTAGGATACCCCACAGAGAAACACTTATCAGACTTGGGTGTGAGTTTATCGACGTCAAACATTTTACATAAACCTCACAACCCCATATCTTTAGAAAAGACAATGCAGGACATTTTCCAGTCCATATCTCATATGATGTATTCTCTACAGTTTTTTATGGAACCCAATTTAAAATGAAAGCTACTGTTTCTATAGCGTATCCCCAGAATTGCAATGGAAGATCATATTGGCTCATCATTGAGAGAACCATGTCCAACAATATTTGGTTTCGTCGTTCAGACACCCCATTCCATTGAGGCGTTACCAGTGGAGTGAGTTGTGGAATAATTCCACACCTCTTTAGATGATCACCAAACTCATGGCTCAAATATTCACCTCCACGATCAGATTGTAGACATTTGATTGTCTTGCCAAGTTGATTCTGTACTTCTGTGGATATCATGGGGATATGCTCACGATCTTAGGATGATGATACAACTGGCAATGGAGTTAAAGGTTTGTCGAAACACATGTTTTCGACGAAGTTCAAAATGCTGTCAGGTCTCAGGCGGTCAAACCGGCCATTGTGTGGCGCAGACCACTGTGGGCGGTCGACCACCACAATTAGCGGTCGATCGCCAGCCTCAAGTCGAGCTCGGCAAAGTGGTGGCGGTCCGACCGCCATAATAGATTTTTGAGTTTGGAGCTGGGCCAAAAATAGAGGGTGTAGGCAAGAGGTGGCGGTCAGACCGGCTAGGCGGCGGTCAGATCGGCCAAAGTGGCGATCTGACCGGTTTTGGCTTGTTCATCGGTCAACTCGGTGGCGATGATTGGTTGGTTAGGTCAAGTTCATGGGTTTCAGTGTATATGTGTTGTATGATGCATGTTTTGACTAACGTGGGTCAAATTGCGAAGAACTTGTTCCCGGAATCGATTTCTTGGTCTATTGTTGTGCAGGTTGCTTGGAGGTCAACGACAATCAACGGCGAGGATGATCGGGACTAGGCTTGGAGAGATAAGGTACAAAATGATCGAGGATGCCGGGTGAAGTCAATGGATTCAAGCATGGCGCAAAATGGATAAGGATGACCGAACGGGTAGTTCGGTGCGACGGATTGGATCAAGCAGTGCAGGGGTCGGTGCAAGCACCGTGGTGGTTTCGGTGGGAGCCGGATGGGAGGGACTTGCCGACTTGAAGAGAGTCGTTGATCAGCCTACACGTGGCGAAGCATGGAAGTGCTTTATGAAGATTGGACTCGGTCTTTGGAAAAAGATCGAGAAGGGGTATTTTAGTAATTTCACCTCAATACTGCCTTGGTGACCTTTTGCCAACCCGCGGCGCAAGACGGCGTAAGGAGAAGCAGTTTAGGTCAAGAGAAGATGAAGACGCCGCTTTAAAATACGTGCGTAAGTGAAACCCGTTTGTGTGTGGGCTTAATGGGTGCCCATTAGGGTTTACTCTTCTAGAAGCTAGCCTCCACTATAAATAGAGAAGGGTGCTGGCTAGCACCTCCTTAACCCTTTCTTTGAGAAACCCTAAGTCGTGCTTTAGGGAGAGGATAGTAGAGAGGTTAGGGTTCTAGAGAGTTGGATTGATTGTGTGCTCATGTGTTGAGTCTTTGTCCTCCTGGATGGAGTGGCTGTAAACCAACATCAATCTCAAGTCAATCCAAGCACGGTTTCAAAAGATGAGTCTCTTTGTGTTCTTGCTCTCTATTTTGTGATTTTGGGGCTTTCATTGATCCGCGAGTTTTCCTTTGGTTTCTGGCCTATATTTAGCTTGCTGTGACATGTGGGAATACATCTAGGATCATCTTGATCATCAATCACCCACGAGCAAGTTTCTAGATCATATTTTGGTTTTGACTCGGTTTTGGAGCAACCTTCACTCAAACGAAAAGGTCAGAATTTTGGCATGGATCTTCATGATCTTTGATTGGAATAGGTTCCTAACCTCCTAGAGAAGGTATGTCTCAAGTTTGGTAAGGTTTGGAGTTGGAAATGAAAAGTTAGACCATTTTGTGATTTTGAGTTCGGGCTGATTTTACTGTTCGTCGACCTGGAGGTTAGACTGCCATGTATCTAGCGGTCAGACCGTCCATGGTGATCGGTCATACCACCCCTGGTGAGAGGTTAGACCGCCCAACTTTGAGTTTTTGGTAATTTAGGTCTATTTGCTTCGGGGTTTTGTTTGGGTTCAATACAAGTCTTCTACTATGCTTGTATATTGATCTTCATAGCTTTCATAGCTATTGGAGTGAAATTAGTATTGAATCTAATCAAGGTGAAAAAGTGATCATGCTCCTATTCACCCCCCCTCTAGTCGCCTTTTCGGTCCAACAACTTCATTCTGAAATTCTTTGAACTTTTCAAAAGATTCCGACTTATGTCTCATCAAATAGACATAGCCATATCTACTGAAATCATCAGTAAAAGTTATGAAGTACTGAAAACCACCTCTGGCCAAAGTGCTCATTGGTCCACATACATCCATCTGTATAAGGGCCAACATGTCCCTCGCCCTTTTACCTCTAGTCATGAAAGGTGCCTTTGTCATCTTGCCATGTAAACAAGATTCACATGTTTCAAATAATTCAAAGTCAAATGAGTTTAGAAGACCATCTTTATAGAGCTTCATCATGCGCTTCTCATTTATATGACCTAGATGACAATGCCAAATAAAAGTGAGATTTATTTCATTAGGTCAAAGTCTCTTAGCATTAACATTATAGATAGGCATATCCTCAAAATTCAAAACATACAATCCATTCACTAATGGAGCATAGTCATAACGCGTATCTTCAAAATAAATTGAACAACAATTGTTCTTTATTCTGAACTCATAACCTTCTGCTCCTAAACATGAAGCAGAAATACTGTTTTTGCTTAAGGCTGGAACATAATAATAATTATTTAATTCCATAACTAATCCTAAAGGTAAAGCTAATGGTAAAGTGCCAATAGCTAATACAAAAACTCTTGCTCCATTGCCCACGTGAAGATCGACATCTCCTCTTACTAAACTTCTACTCTTTATCAGTCCCTACATCAAATTACAAATATGAGCAACCGATCCGGTATCAAATACCCAAGAACTGGTCAGAGAAATGGCAATATTAATTTCTATAACATTTATAGAAAGAACTGAAAGTCTTATTTGCTTTGTTCTTTTTCATTTCCGCCAAGTACTTCTTGCAATTTCTCTTCTAGTGCCCAGTCTCATGACAATGGTAACATTCTGTGTCAGGCTTAGGACCCAATTTGAGCTTCTTAATCTTAGCTTTAAGACTCTCGATCTCATCTTGGGTCTTTCCTTTGCGTTTTCCCTTTCCAGACTTACCCTTCTTCTTGAAGCTAGTAGTCTTTTGAACCATCATCACATGATTTGAACTTTTCTTGATGCTCTCCTCAGCACACTTAAGCATGCCATGCAACTCGGTCATTGACTTTTCCATGGCATTCATATAAAAATTCAATATGACAAGCTCAAAGCTTGCAGAGAGCGATTGAAGAATCACATCAGTAGCCAACTCTTGGCTAAGGGGAAAACCAAGCTTTTCCAAGCTATCAATGAGACCAATCATTTTGATCACATAAGGATTGACTGCGTTACCTTCTGACAACCTACAAGAAAACAATGCCTTAGAGGTATTAAACCTCTCTGCCCTTGCTTGATCCTGAAACATACCCTTCAGACTCACAATCATATTGTAAGCATCTGTAGTCTCATATTGTTTCTAAAGCTCAGAGCTCATGGTAGCAAGCATTAGGTAGTACACATCGACTACGTCATTGAAATACTTCTCATAAGCATTCTTTTCAGCACGAGGAGCATCGACACTCGGTTCCTCGGGGTAGGGACTCTCTAGAATATATTCCTTCTTTTCTTGTTTGAGAACAATTCTCAGATTACGAAACCAGTCGATGAAATTTGAACCATTCAACTTTTCCTTTTCAAGAATAGATCGCAAATTAAAGGTAGGTACAGAAGAAGTAGTAGGCGCCATGATCTACAACAAAAAAAATATGCAAAGATTCAGCACTATGTTTATGTAAGATCTTCTATTAGACACTCGTGTTGGTGATTACGTTCGACCAGTCTACGACCAGCTCGTATCACCATACGACTAGTCCGGATCTGGTCGTATCTCCACACGACCAGTCCAAACCTGGTTGAACTTAATCATCAACAGTTAATAAAAGATACTCCCACTATATGCTCTAAGCCATGTTTCCCTCTAACACCATATAGTGAGTTCAAGATCCAAAAATCATTAAGTCCTAGTGAGCTTTGGCATCACTGCTAGAAACCTAGTGATTTAAGGTAAGTAGCCCTTTGCCAATCATATCACATATGACTCTTATTTGTTGGGTGGCATCTCGGTACTCAAAGAACCAACATTATTCCCCAAGGCCCAAAACTATTTTGATAGCCTTGTCAAGTCAAACCAACACTATGCATGTGGGTGTCCGACACCCACCCCATCTTATCAAGATAGTTAATGGCACCCTACTTTGGTAGACTTGCCAATTAACGATCAAAATTGTGACAGGCACAGCAATTGGAAAGGCATCAATTTTACTTAATTTTTCCTAAGGGATACTACTCTATCATGTTAAAAGATCTAATGATAAAACATGATCAAATAGCATAACAGGAATAAACACAAACATTCACAGATAATCAAATTAAACTATGAAATAGTATGGCCCTTAACATGTTGATCTCCATCATCATGTTTCCTGTTTTCTGACCACCATGCTTGATGTCTCCGATTGCATTCATCTACTAAGCATTTTCTCCTAAAACCTAGTAATGAATTACATAGGATAATATAAAGTTTCACATGTCGGTACGTAGACCGTTATACAATAATATGTAGCTCGATGGCCATCTCACAGCATGACACACAGGCCATGAAAATCCATTCATGCATCACATACACAATGGCCATACTATTCACATCAATCCCTGCAAAAACAAGTTATACCTAGAATCCAATTCTATCGGGCGACATGAACACATACTGCCTATAACTCGTGGTACGATTACCCAGCACGACGCCGGTTAGCGAGTGGGGTTCGAAGGGACAACGCCCCTCGCTGGTTGAGGGCAGCGTGCTTGAAAATTTTTTCCAGGACATAAATCTTATTCACATAAGCGAGCCTTGGAAATCATCAGATTAATCTTATTAACCATATTCCGAACCAATCTGATCACTACCTTGATATGACCACGCACTGTGGCATACTCCGATGGCGAAATTCCGACTGGTAGGATTGTTATGCAGTGTGGTCGTGAACAAGCGCGACAAACCATCTGGTCATTTTAGCTCATACCTCCTTGTAGACCCATCCACTACCACCAAAAACCGATCGATCTTATCAAAAAGTGCCTAGATCGTTCCATCCATATGAACCGATCTAGGTTACCAAACTTGACCAGTAATAGATCCAATCTACTACTGCCACATATCAAGTATATGCGATCGATCCAGATTAAAAACTACACAGGATGGCTCTGATACCATTGAAGGGATACGGGTAAGCTACGATAGCTAACAATTCAAAAAATTCTACCACGTAAACCAGGAAGCCATGCAAGCAAGAGATCATAGATCGTTACCACCTGACGCACAGTGCAGCGGAAGAAGAGTTGGAGCAGACCGATCCAACATAGAGCGCGTCGGTGAAGTGGTCATAGTCGATCGTCTCCTCCAGCAACCTCTGCAATTCCTTGTGAAGATCACGGATCGTCCTCAAGCACAACAGCAACTGCAGTAGTGCCGCTACAGTATCCACACGTCCAGAGAATGAACACCGAATGTCGGTGTGTTAGCACCAAGTCGCACGGTGGGGCTCTCTTGAGAAGATATCAGCTAGTTTCAGTGGAGCAACTCACGTCAACTCGTATCTTTCCCAATAGCCTCAAGCATCTCCTTGTATAGTGCCCATGACAGATCCTATCCGAACATGTTTTATTCCAACCCGTTAAGTGTGTGACCCTGTAGGTTCATGCGTAATCGGTTGTGAATCAGAAACCCTTTCTGACCACGAGTCGTTAGCGGTTCCTTGCAGGACATAACGATTCCTGAATACACACAAATTGTATTGGACGAACCTTAATGCAATGTGATCTACAACCAGGCCCTTATCACTAATGACCAGCTCGTATCTCTATACAACTAGTTCATATTTAGTCTCGACCAGTTCGTAACTCCTTACGACCAGGTTTCGACCACTCTGTGATTACGTTCGACCAGTCTACGACCAGCTCGTATCTCCATACAACTAGTCCATAACGGATCGAACTAAGCGACCTACTCGTGTATTCTCCCTTTGCCTCATGCTTTATGGTTGAACTCCATGTGAGATATTATGTCATCCATGGACTGTTCAATACTATCTCGATCGAGTGTCGAATAACCTTATGTGGTCGAACTCTTCGACCACCAGTGGCATGGCCATGCACTTTCTTTATCTAAACACTTCGAGGGGCCCAGAGATATCTCTCCTGTTATGTTAGGAGGGGCAAATCCTATATCCGACTAATCACATCCCTCTACATGTTTCATAGCATACCCGAAAGCTACCTTTATAACAACCCAGTTACGAGTAGCGTTGGGCAACCCCTAAGAGTGCTATTACACATGTAGGGAACCATGCTGATCTCAGGTCTAAGGATTATACATCATCATTGCTTGAGACCAACTAATGACACATAGAATCATAACAATCTCAACAATGTCTCAAGGTGGGTCTTATCCAACACCATGTTCTCTAACATGTGTTCACATTATCGATTCAATATCCCCATATCCATGACCGGTGAAACATGGTCATCAATCAATGCATGTGCTGGTCGATAAGTCACAAGTGCTTTGACTAGTGACATTTGACCAGGGATACATTTCGAACGACATCATATAAGTTAAAGAGCTTCACCAACAAGTCACATACTCATTGATCTATATAACTGATGATTCATTTTTGGAACAGAATAACATTTATTCAATAACTCATAAACATAGACGTGATAGAATCATCTCTATGATTGCCTCTAGGGCATATCACCAACAACTTCTTCTCCTTCTTGTTTTGTTTTGAGTCACCTGCAAATGAGGCCCACATGTCATACATTGATCCTTTCATTCTTCTCTCACTAGAAAATGGGTCCACAATGCATTCACACAATACTTTTGCTTGAGTTTGCATGTGAAACATCCAAAACAGCCATTTCGAGTGAACAATATTTTCGGAATTCTATTATTTCATGTGAGAATCAAACTTCCGGATGTTCATTCTCCTCATCTGAACTCCGATTCCATTGATTCAAATTCCTAAATTCATATAAAGTCTATATATTAATTGAAGTATTTATTTTATAATTTTTGGATTTTATTTGTATTTTATTTGAATTTTGTTTGAATTTGGCTCGTCTTCACAGATAGATTTCGACAACTTCGGACAACCGGATTTCGAAGCCATTTAAGAACAACTAATTGAGCAAGGCAAGTTACATCTTTGATCATATTTGAATCCCAATATTCTAAATTATTTATTCTATTTTAAATTATTACTGCATGCTTATTTATATTCAGTTATTTAAATTCCTGTTTTAAAATTATAGATATGCCTAAATCCTTTGTATGACAAATGTTCATATTTGAATCGAATATATTGTCACCCTAGATAAAACCTGGTTGGTACTATAGTATGAACTAGGACCACTTGAAAATATTATGCAAAGACATGCTTACACTACTAGAAAACGGAGAAAACCTTATGACCACGAATTATGTTGACGGGCCTGCAAGGACCATCAAGTTTTACACGAATTACGCTGATAGGCCCGCAATGACCGTCAAGTTTTACTATTTTGGTAACAGGAATAGTAACCTCCTCAGCAAAATGCCAAATTTTCTGACGGTTATAACAAAATTGTCAATACAATGTATTTTGCAGATGGTTACAACCGTCAGGTTAAGTGGTTGGGTCGTCCACGCCAAAAAAAAATTGATGTCGCGCGTGCGACAGATCAAAGAATTTTTTTATGTATTTTTTTAAAAAAATATTTTAAAGTTAATCCCTCGTGAACTTTATTTCCAATTTTGACCCCTTTGGTCACGCCACCCCCCATGACGTGGCCAAACTGTGCTGTCACGCCACCTATCACGACGTGGCCAAAGCTACCACACAAGCCCTCATCCACCCGCCGTGCTAGCGAGGAGACTTGCGTGGCAGTTGTCACACCAGATCCCATGGCGTGACAAGCCTGCCTTGTCATGCCTTGATATGTGGCGTGATAGGGCCTAAGGTGATTCACTTTTGCATGCGTGTTTGCAATTGGTTTGTAAGGGCGCGTTTGGTTGACTGAATGAAATGGTTCTGGTACCACATGCATTGTATTTGTTGCACTTGGAAAATCTTTATCAATGATTAAACTATAACCTAAATCAACTCCTCCAAAGAAAACAACAATAAGTCCTTACAAAGACCTCTGTAAAATAATTTATTCAAATACTATAATATTTATCGTGAATAAATATATTTTTTTCCAAATTTTTAGAACCTAAGTTAACCCACAGAAAATTCAAACTCATTTCAAAGCCGTTGCTTTGGCGAAATTTAAAATAAGCAAATAAGACATTAGTAGTGAGGTTTAAAAATTTATATGTGTTCTAGGTTAGCCAGGAACCCCTTTGAAATTTTTAGATTTTAGAATTTTATTTGCTATTTTATCTCACCTGTCAAAGTTGTTGGGTTTGTTTTCAAACTCAAGATTTTGGATCACGACGTTCGGACCAGTTCGATTGGACCCGACCCGCCCGGATGGTCCGATCGGAGCAAGGAAGATGTTCAAACGGTCCAAACATTACCAAGATAACTGTTTTAACTTCAAACCCCTCAAGTTTGATCGGGCTAAACAAAATAGCAAATAAATTCCTAAAATTATATAATTTTTCAAAGGTGTTCCTAGGATGATATAGTACCCAAATAAAATTTGTAACCTTACTGTTAAAAGTTTATTCTTCTTATTTTAATTCATTAACAGCAAGGGCTTTTAGAACTTGGTTTGAATTTTTACAAGGCTGAATTAAGCTCTAAAAATTTTGGAACAATTACATTTATTCATGATAAATATTATCGTATTTACATAAATTATTTCCCAAAGATGATCACATGTTTTTATTTCTATTTTCTTTCGGGAGTTTTTTTAGTTGAAAGTTTAATGTTTGATTAAGATTTTCCAAGTGCAATACATGATGCAAATGCTTCAAAACTGTAACATCCCAAAGTTACATTACCAAAATTAAAATTAATAAAGTTATTATTTTGTTGGATTTTGTGAGATTTAAAGGAGTTTTTTGCTTTTCCTGAATTTCCTAAATTTTAAAAGTCAAAAATAATATTTATTGAGTTTCTCTAGGTTTTATTGGATTTAAAGGTAAAAAGAAAATTTTAATTAATTTCTTGAATTTTCGGTATTTAAAAAGCTTTTTCAGATTTTTCGAGAAATTTAAAAATTATGTACAAACACAAAAGACAACTTTACGTTGGAAATACTTTTATTAAGTTCAAAATAATTAAGGAATTTCTTTGAATTTGTTTATAATTTTGAACTCTTTTTCTATTTTCTAAAAACCTACTTGATTTAACTCAATTTGTGAAATCAAGAAATCAAATAGAAATTGAAAATCTTTCAGATCGATCGTTCGGACCGCTTCACCTCGCCACTCTCAGCCATTTGGACTGCTCCACCCTGGTGAAAGCGTCTAGGCCCCTAAAAATTGTTTTGGTAATTAATGATAATATGTGAATATGAGATTAACGTGTTTATTGAGTATTTACAAGGTTAAGTCCTATTGGTGGTTTTGATGACGTAAAGATGCATGCTAAAAGGTTCAATGAAGATCTACATGGCTCAAGACAAGGTACAAGTAGTCTAGGATCTTTTTTTTTGTTTTACCAGTCTTAGGAGAAATGGTTGGAAGACCGGGTTATAGGTTAAATGCCGTACTATTAAGAGGGATCGTGACTAGTAGCTTGATAGCATGTTCTTGTGCCATATGGATCAATTTAGGATCATGCATGCATTTAAATTTGAATTTGAAAGCCATAAGTGCATTTGTCAGAAATCGGTAGTACCGAAGTTCTACAGGTGGTTGTATCGCTTGGTGCGGTATGACCGCACTTTACTTGGCGATACTATCGAGTTTTGAATGTTTCAGCCAACTGCGCACTAATGCGATATGACCGGCTCTTTGAGGGGTACTACCGCATTGCGGTCGTTCCGATTTCTAGTTGGCGGTTTGATAAAACCAGAACCGATGCATTTTGGCTCGGAGCTCTCCCTGATAATCGGTCGTACCGCATTTGAGAAACGGTCGTACCAATCTGCAGTTGTACCAATTTTTATAAGGCGGTACGTATTTTACAAAGAACATGTCATTTCGGCCAATTTGGAAACCCTACGATCGGTTATATCGCTCCTCTGTGCGGTATGACCGGGCTATGCTATTGTACCGCGCTTTGGTTGGCGGTCGTACCGCACGGGGATTTTCAACGTCTATGTTAGAGTAATTAATGCCTCTATTCTAGCAGTTACTATGCTCTGACATAGATACGGTCGTACCACGCTCTAGATGGCGGTCATACCGCATTTCGCTGAAAGTTGGGGACCCCAATGGTCATATTTGTTGGTGGGGGTTATAAATACCCCTCCACCTGTCAAGGACAAATGGCTAGAGTTTATTTATCATCTATAGAGCCTTGAGCATCCTCTCAACACTCAAAACACTCTTGTGCATTCATTGTGAGGTGTTGAGTTCATTTAAGTGCATTCACTCATCCTAGTTGATCCTCTTGCACTTGAGTGTCGTCAAGCGAAGGCCAACGATTTGTTACTCTTGGAGTTTTGCTGAACTTCTAGATGGCTTGGCGGTGATCACACGGTGATCTCTTCAAGAAGCTTGTGAAGAGGCCCGGTGCCAAGATTGTGATTGGTTTGGTGTTCAACATCTCCGGAGCGGAGCAAGAACAACCAATAGTGATCGAGGGAAGGCTTAATTCGTGGAGCTGGCTTGAGTTGTTAAGCTTGCTCAACGTGGACTAGTGAAGACCGGCAAGTCTTCGATACCACGGGAAAAACATCATTGTCTCATTATGGTTATTTCTAGTCTTTACCATTTCCGCATTTACATTTCTAGCCTATTTCGTGTGTTGAATTGTTTAGCTAGAATTGTATCTTGTTTAGACTAAGTTATTAATTTGCTTAAAATGTTAAATTGTTAAAAAGGTTAAAAACCTCCTATTCACCCCCCCTCTAGTCGGTTATCGTTGATCCTACAAGTGGTATCAGAGCTTGGTCTCTCATTGATTTAAACTTAACCGTCTAAGAGAGAAAAGGATGGCTAGTGAGGGAATTGCTATATGAAAGGTTTCTTTGTTTGATGGCTCTAATAATGCTTATTGGAAAATTAGAATGCCAATTTATTTAAATGTTATGAGTCCAAGCATTTAGAAAATCGTAAATGAGGGTTACATCATGCCTTTTAATCCACTAATTCCCACGGATCAAGAGGCGTGTAATGCTCATTTAGATGCCCAAGCTATGAACGCTGTCTTTGGCGCTTTGAATGCGGATGAGTTCAATAGAGTAAGCAATTTTGAAACCACTCACGATATTTGGACCACCCTCTCGAAAATCTATGAGGGAACATCCATTCTCAAAGAAGCTAAATTGCATAGGCTTCAGATCAAATATGAGAACTTCATAATGTTGCCTCATGAAAACATCAATGAGATGTATTTAAGACTCAACACCATTGTGAATGAGCTTAAAGGCTTTGGGACTAACCTTCTTGATGTTGACATTATGCGCAAGATTCTTAGGGCTCTTCCGGACAAGTATGAGACGTTGGTGACGTTATTTCTCAACTCTTCTGAGTTGCCAAGAATGACGTCAACGAGACTTTTGGGCAACCTCATCACCAATGAGTTGTTCAAGAAGGACAAGAAAGAGCTCTTGGAGACATCTTCCTCAAAGAAGAATATTACTGCTTTCAAGGCCAACGCGGAATTAAGTGATGATGAAAATGAAGAAGAAGACTCCGACGAGGAGTTGCATTTCTTGTAAGAAGAATGAAGAAGTTCATGAAGAGACTCCCCAATAGAAGCTTCAACTTTGACAAGTACAAGAAAGGACAATCATTGTTGTAGGTGTAAAAACCAAACACGAGTGAGGGGGTGGACGTCGGCCGTCTGACGGGCCATCGTCCACGAGGGTAAAAAATGACACGAGGATTTATACAGGTTCGGGGGTCCGAGAGGACCGCCCTACTCCTGTCGGTGAGCCAATGGGGGGTTACCTCCGGAGAGGGAGCCCCCGAGGGCTCACCAGTTTGAACATATTTCTTTATTGCTCAAGAGAGCTCTCCCCTTGAAAGGAGGGATATACGGGGTATTTATAGGCTCCCAAGCCTGTACAAATGGCCAAAATACCCCTTGGGGGATAGCTACACTATGAGTACAAGTGAGGGGTATTATGGTCTTTCATGAGTATAACTGCATTTCTGTAATCTGTATGCGAGTCTTCTGCAAGGCGGGCCCCATAAGTTGATGGATGAATTATTCTTTCAACACTAGCCCCCCTGCCCCTTGACGTTTTAGGGGAAACGTCGAAAGGGGTAGTCTTGAATTGTGTCTTTTATGCAGAAGTTGATATTCCAAAAAAGCCCTGGTGGTTCTGAACGGTAGTTGCATTCTCGTGGGCAGGGCTCCTCCAGTCTTTGTGAGCATCGCAGGGCGCGCGATGTTGTCGGGCGCCTGGAAGTGGGGCGCACACAAGTGAGGCGACGTAGAGCGCACGGTGGATGCTCCGGAGGCACGAGGTGGCCGGCGAGGGAAGGCACGATGTGGTGGAGACACCAAGGGGTGCCGCACGAGGCGACGGATTTAATGTTGAGTCCGAGTAGTTGTTGAAGTCTGTAGCGTTTTGAGTTGGTGCTCTATCCAGCAGAGGAAAGGGTGGCACTGCTGTACAAGGACCAAGGCAAGGTGCTGCATCGAGAGAAGAAGCTACCACGTGAAGGCACAGAGGGCGTATATCGGAAGCACCGCCTGCTGCTTTGGTCATCCTTTGCGCCCTCTTTTGGTTGTGCTTTTAGATGCAGGTTGATATTTTAGAGGAGTTCTTGGGGATTTGAGCGATGGTGCATCCGAAAATATGCTCTGAAAGCGCCACACTGTGGCTTATTAAAATATCGCCCTTGGACTCTATTGACAAGTTCTGACCATTTATTCATCTGTTTTAATTTTCTTGGACTGGCTTGCGGTGGCTCTCTAGTGACCTTTTGAGTCATAACCGTATTTGGCTGCACATGAAGGCAGGTGACTTTTTAGTGGGGCTAGCTAGTCACATGTGTAAAGCACATGGAAGCCTACCATTCCTCAATCCTCCCACCAGGAGCTTCAGCAGGGACCAAAACCGCCATCTTCTTCCTTTCCTCTTCTCTCCAATGTTCTCCATCGCCGCGCCATGGAGGTCCTTGGCCTTGTCGCCGCCACCAGGGCGTGCTTGGCGATCCACCGCCGCCGCCTAGGGGCTCCTTGGCCGCCGCCGCCGCCATGGGGTTCCTTGCCGATCGTTGCCGCCATGGGGGCTCTTGGCCGTCACCGTCACCATGGGGCTTTTGCCTGGCCGCCGCTGGGGTTTCCACGACCGCCAGTCAAAGCGGCATCGCCTAAGGCGTCAGTCAGCCTTCACGGCAGCGGCGCAATGCGCCAGGCGTGCCACGATGGCGTCATTGCGCCGCAAGCGCCATGCATGCGGCCGCTGAGTAGGCCACAGACGAGCTTCGTCCGCGTAGGAAGGTGAGCTCTGTGGCGCATTTATCTCGACTTTGGAGTCGCCGCTAGGAAGGTGAGCTCATGGCGACGCCATGTCGTGATCTGCGCGCTCAGCGCCCATTCGGATCTTGACGACGCCCTTGTACCGCGACAACGGCCGCTTGTCGCCCACGCTGGCCGCGAGGTCACGACCTCATCATCACCGGCGAGACGCGTCCGCGATCAGAGGGGTCGGCGGTGCGGGCCGCACCGGATTCGGCCGACTTCGTGGTGGCTGCGGAAAGCTCGGAGCGCACCATGGCGAAGGAAGCTCCAGAGGCTTTAGGTGCTGCTTTTGGCGCTTGGCGAGGCGGTGTGGCTGCGTCATGTGCGTTCTTAATGGCGGCGGCGGCGCCACAAGGCGAGGATCTTAAGTTCCTTCGCTTGGTGTCGACAACTGGTGAGCTCACGACCACTGCAAGGTCATGGATCGATCTCCTCCGCGTCGTAGGGGAAGCTGCGTGAGCCGCCACACTGCTTGACTTAAATGCCTCCGCCTTTGTTGCGAGAGATTTCCTTTTGTGTGTATGAACAGGATCGCAGATGTGTATACGTGTAGTTTGTTAGCTTGCAAACCGGAGCCTTGGAGGCCTATTATCTAGTCGCTTGTATGCGCAGACTTGTGTTTGTTTGTTGACGGTGAAAATAAGGCTCAAAAGAGGCCCCGAGGGCACGAGGGAACGGCGCCGAGGCTTCGAGAATTTCGAGGCATCGAGGCCCCAAGGCCCCGAGGGTACGAGGTCTGCGAGGCCTCGAGGGCACGAAGGCACGAGGCTTCGAGGGTCCCGAGGCCCCGAGGGCACGAAGGCACGAGGCTCGAGGGTCCCGAGGCCCCGAGGGCACGAGGCCTCGAGGGCACGAGGTGCGAGGCTTCGAGGGTCTCGAGGCCCCGAGGGCACGAGGGTGCAAGACTCGAGGTCCCGAGGCCCCGAGGCCCCGAGGGCACGAGGCATGAGGCTTCCAGGTCCCGAGACCCCGAGGGCACGGGCGCGAGGGTGCGGGCACACAGGCGGGCACCATGAGGCCTGTGTATGTGATCGCTTGTCTTGCTGAGCTTGTAATCGCAAAATGCAAAGATCAAAACTGAAAACTCCAACTTTCTATGTTCTCTTTTCTCGAGGACTTGGCTTCGGAGAAAGGCGATGCAGTCGACGACTTGGCTTCGGAGAACCACAGTGCACATCGCCAGGGCAATCGGACATCTGGTTGCGGTATTTGGCGCCGCGAGGGCTTGAGGCCCAGCGCGACGGGTATAGTCAAGGATGTCTGCGTAACACACGCGTGTAGCGTGTGAGTAGGCCTCAAACCACTTCTAGTGGGTTGGTAATGCGCCCGGCAAGGGCTCACGACGCCCCTTGTGCAGCTTGTTGAAGTATAGATCATTTTCATCGGGAGGTGGTGGATTCTCGATAGTGTAGCCCCTGTCCTTGGGCGCCAGGCGCGCGCCAAGGCAAATAAGAGAAGGGCAAGTGTCTTGCCTCCGCAAGGATTCGCCTTTGCGCCATGGCTCGCACAAGAGGCCGCCATGAAGGACGTGCTCAAGCTTAACGAGAGGATACCATCGCCTTCTTCCTCCGCTTTTGCTCGATGATGCAAATCTTGTTTTGATGGCGCGCAATGGCACTTCTCTATCTTATAAACGGCTTCACAAAGTGTTCAAATTCTTCTTTGATGCTTGTATCTTGTAGTTTGTTGTTTGTACCATGATCTTTCACCAATTTCGTGGACGCACGGCTTGCAAGCGCGCGTGGAGTGCGAGGCACAAGCTGCTGCGATGGCACGCGAGAGCGTGGCAGTGAGGTGCCCTCGCCACGAGGGGCGAGGGCACCACGAGCATGAGGCCATCGCGAGGGGCGAGGGCACCTTTGGGCGTGGCGCCACAAGGGGCGAGGGCACCGTGGTCGCGGTGGTCTGCGCGAGTGTTTTCTGGCGGGCCTCGGCGCGAGGGATCCCCGAAGGCACGCGAGTCGCGAAGGCTTGGTGTGAGGTCACGCTGGGCGTCTGGCGTCGATGAAGGTGCGGCGGTGGCCCTCGGCGGCTACATGAAGTCATTGCAAGGTGCCGAGGCCTCGCCTCGTGGAGGCGAGGTAGTAGGATTACTCGACACCGACCCTCCGCCTTTGGGTGCCTGCAAGGGCGCCGAGGACAAAGAAGAGTGCCGAGGTCTTGTATCCTCGTTGATGAATATGCTTGGCCAAAGACTTGGCCAAATTCCAAAGATGACGAGAAAGTAAACGCCGAGGTTTTGCCAAGTCGACTCGGTCTGTGCAACATGAGGCACGAGAGCCGAGGAATATGCGCAGGGGACTCCGCGGCTTAGCCAATTTTATTTGGTGGGCACGTGGGTGCCCAAAGACTTATGCTTATTTTGTACTCCATGTCGGGTGAGTGCTCCACGCTGGCAGTACCAAATTGTCGCTTCGCCGCCCTTCGTGGGATGATTTTGTTGCTCCATCCTCGAACACGTAGTCTTGAATGCCGAGGCATCCCACCGAGGCACAACCCTCGTGATGAGGTGCATCTCGAACAAGCTCAGGCAGCAAAGTCATGGACGCAAGACCGCCCATCGGGCTGACCTTCTAGGCGGGCGGCGCATCGACGCGAAGCCTGTGTAGACGAAGTCGTGGACGCAGAGCCGTCGAGCCGAGGCATAGCCTTCGAGGCGGACGGTGCGTCGAAGTGAAGCCTATGTAGGCGAAGTCTTAGACGCGAGGCCGCCGAGCCGAGGCATAGCCTACGAGGCCGGCGGTGCGTCGAAGCGAAGCCTATGTAGGCGAAGTCTTAGACGCGAGGCCGCCGAGCCGAGGCATAGCCTACGAGGCCGGGCGGTCGTCGAAATGAAGCCTATGTAGGCGAAGTCTTGGACGCGAGGTCAGCCGAGCCGAGGCATAGCCTTCGAGGCGGGTGCGTCAGGGTTAAGCCTAAGTAGGCGGTTGTCCTCCTCTTGCTCCGTGGCTTGATGAGAGTTGTCGGTAGAACTCCTCGGAATGGTCGCAGTTCAAGCTAGAAACGATGCGATGAGATAACACGAGCGCCTCTGCGAGAAAAGAGAATGGTCAACACTTATTTCTTGTAGCAAGATAACATTCGCTTGACATGAGCATTGATCGAAGTGTTGCCGAGGGACTAGTAGAGTCCCATCACTTTCAATACTAAGATCTCCGAGGTGATAGCCTTATGCGAGCATGATAGTCCTTGATCAATATTCGAGCCAAGTCGACGGTTACATGATTCGAAATGCCAATGAGACCGAGTCATGGACATATCAAAGGGGTAGCCACGAGACTAAGTCATGGGCACCGAATAACCCATAGGGGTGGTAGCCCCAGTGGATTTGGAGATGTCCATGAGGCTAGCTCATGTGCATCTTGAAGGTGTGCTCACAACACTAAGTCATAGGCACATCGGAGGGACGTCCACGAGGCTAAGTCGTGGAGCACTAAATGGCCACTAGGGGTGCTAGCCCCTAGCGGACTTGGAGGTGTCCATGAGGCTAACTCATGGGCACCTTGGATGTGTGCCCCTGACAGTGAGTCACGGGCACATCTGTGCCACCCACGAGGCTAAGTCGTAGGGCACTGAATGGCCACTGGGGATGGTAGCCCCCCAGTGGACTTGGAGGTGCCCATGAGGCTAACTCATGGGCACCTTAGACGTGTGCCCCTGACAGTAAGTCACGGGCACACCGGTGGCGCCCACAAGGCTAAGTCGTGGGGGACCGAACTATGAGGGCAATGAAACCCTTTCACCCCGTATGTGGGTTTGTTGTTATGATCGGAATGCATGAGAATGGTTAACCCTTGCAAAGCAATAGAGGTATGCATCTTGCGGGATCCGGAGGTCGCTCGCAGTAGCGTGGCACGAGTCTAAGGGGACGAAGTCCTCGGCACATCCATCAACTTGGTACTGGACCAAATTTGTCGCTCATGCCCTAAGTCTAGTAGGACACGAGCCGCCATGGTGGGGGCGACGGACGCCCAAACCACCATGGACTTTTATTAGGGGAGACCGCGGAGGTCGTACGCCCTACGCACCATGAGGGTGGTCGCTCATGCCCTAGGGCCAGTAGGACACGAACCGCCATGGTGGAGGCGACGGACGCCCAAGCCACCATGGACTTTTGTTAGGGGAGACCGCGGAGGTCGTACGCCCTACGCACTACGAGGGTGGTCGCTTATGCCCTAGGGCCAGTAGGACACAAGCCGCCATGGTGAAGGCGACGGACGCCCAAGCCACCATGGACTTTTGTTAGGGGAGACCGCGGAGGTCGTACGCCCTACACACCATGAGGGTGGTCGCTCATGCCCTAGGGCCAGTAGGACACGAACCGCCATGGTGGAGGCGACGGACACCCAAGCCACCATGGACTTTTGTTAGGGGAGACCGCGGAGGTCGTACGCCCTACACACCATGAGGGTGGTCGCTCATGCCCTAGGGCCAGTAGGACACGAACCGCCATGGTGGAGGCGATGGACGCCCAGGCCACCATGGACTTTTGCTAGGGGAGACCGCGGAGGTCGTACACCCTATGCACCACGGGGGTGAAATCCATCCCTTGGAGGGAAAGTGTCTTGAGAGCCCATACGAGATTTATATGTCGGGACTGTCCCCTAACAGTAGCGCGTTAGGGGGCAGGCCTCATAGCAAGCCTTCATCGCTCGTGCCGCATGGACGTCTATGCGTCCCGGGTGATGGTTGGCCCTGAATCCTTAGCTTCCGCAAGGGTGCCTTGAATCGCCGCCCTTGGCCGGGCCTCGCATCGACGACCAAGACAAGGGAGGAGGACGCATGGGAACCCCAGGGCATGTAGGATGTTGCCATCCCGAGGTGGATGGCCCCGATCTCGACAAGAGTGCTCGGTACCGGGCTCCTTCAAAGAGCGGATGGGTCATCCACGAGATTTTGCCTTCGAGGCCGGAGGAGGTTTCGTGGACTTAGAGTATTTTTGGTAGGAGACATAGCCTTTCATCGATTAGCTACGTCCCCTGGCAGTGGCGCCAATGTTGTAGGTGTAAAAACCAAACACAGTGAGGGGTGGACGTCGGTAGCCTAACGGGCCTCGCCCACGAGTAAGAAATGACACGAGGATTTATACAGTTCGGGGTCCGAGAGGACCGCCCTACTCTGCTCGGTGAGCCAACGGGGTTACCTCGGGAGAGGGAGCCCAGAGGCTCACCAGCTTGAATATGTTTCTTTATTGCTCAAGAGAGCTCTCCTTGAAAGGAGGGATATACGGGTATTTATAGGCTCCCAAGCTCAGTACAAATGGCCAAAATACCCCTTGGGGGATAGCTACACTATGAGTACAAGTGAGGGGTATTATGGTCTTTCATGA
Organism: Phyllostachys edulis; assembly: GCA_036346405.1. Lineage (NCBI taxonomy): Eukaryota > Viridiplantae > Streptophyta > Magnoliopsida > Poales > Poaceae > Phyllostachys > Phyllostachys edulis. The sequence continues at coordinate 5,298,796 of CM070561.1, read as the reverse complement.
GTATAACTGTATTTCTGTGATCTGTATGCGAGTCTTCTGCAAGGCGGGCCCCATAAGTTGATGGATGAATTATTCTTTCAACAATCATCAAGTGACAAAAATCATTATAGCAACATTCGGTGCTATGATTGTGAAGAGAAGGGGCACATTGCTTCCCGTTGCCCCGCAAATAAGGATGACAATGGCAAGTCATTCAAGAAGAAGGAGTATAGTGGCAAGAAGAAGCTTTTTAAGAAGCTTCACAAAGATGGCAAGCATGAAGCCCACATTGGAGAGTGGGATTCAAATGATGAATCAAGCGACTTCGATTCCGATGAGGATGAGTCTCCCAAGAAGAAGGGACTCGTTGGCATCGCCATCAAGGAAGCTCTGTCGCTATTCTCCACTCCTACTTGCCTCATGGCAAAAGGATATAAGGTAAAATCTATTGATAATGATAAACCAACTTATGATGAATTAATGGATATGCTTGAAGACTTAAATGAATATCTTAGGAAAGAAAAGTCAAAATATAAGGTCTTGAATAGAGAGTATATTTCTCTAAAAGATTCTTATGGGGGGCTAAAGGAAGCTCATGACTTGCTTATCTAAGAATATTCAAGCAAGTCTTGCTCTAGTATAGGAATTACATGTGATATTATTGATGATATGCCTAGTATAGAAATTGCTAAAACTAGTGCATCTATTTCATGCAATGATCCTATTGCTATACCATGTTGCTCTAATATTAATGCTAATCATGTTAATGTTGAGCAAAATGATGCAAAGCTTATTGTTAAGAACAATGAGCTAAAAGAGTAAGTGACCAAGTTAAGCAAAAGCTTGGAAAGGTGTTTCAAGGGTAAGACCACTCTTGACAAGCTTTTGAGTGAGCAAAGGTGCTCATTCAATAAGGAAGGTCTTGGGTATGTGCCTAAGAAAGATAAGAAGCTGGCAAACAAGCCCACAAGGTTTGTTAAACAAAATGGTAAGTATTGCCATAAGTGCCGGGAAATAGGACATGTGCAACAAAATTGTCCTAAGGGTAAGACTCCATCTCTTGGTATATATAATTCATGCTATATGCTTAGAAAGACTAAGGATGGTCAGTAATTGTTAGATTTGTTAGCACTTCAATTTTAGGCGCTAAAAAAGAATGCTATTTGGATGCCTAAATTCTTGGTTACTAACCTCCAAGGACTCAAATAATTTGGGTACCTAAAGGAACTTGATTCTTATTTTGTAGGTGAACTATAAAACTAATGAAAAACATTGGATGCTTGATAGTGGATGCACTCAACACATGACCGGTGATAGAAAGATGTTCACCACATTTGAGAATGGAAAAGAAGTAGACAAGATCACATTTGGCGATAATAGCAAAGAAAAACACTGGGATTGGGTAAAATTGCTATCTCAAATGACCTTTCCAATTCCAATGTATCTTTAGTAGAATCATTGAATTTCAATTTGCTATCCATTGCTCAAATATGTGATCTTGAACTAATTTGCTCATTCTCTAGTGAAGACGTTACAATCTCAAATGCTAAAGATAGTTCTTTAATTTTCAAAGGCTTTAGATTTGGAAATCTTTATTTGGTGGATTTTAGTTCAAATGAATCTTGTTTAAAAACTTGTTTAATGGCAAAAACCTCATTGGGTTGGCTTTGTCATAGAAGGCTAGCTCATGTTGAAATGATTCAACTCAAAAAGCTTTTTAAACATGATTTAGTTGTTAGCTTGAAAGATGTGAAGTTTGAGAAAAATATACTTTGTAATGCTTGTCAAGCCGATAAACAAGTCACTAATTCTTATCCTTCCAAGAGTATCATGTCAACTTCTAGACTATTGAAACTCTTACATATGGATTTGTTTGGGCCAACAATCTATAAGAGTATCGGGGGTAATAGCTATTGTTTAGTCATTGTGGATGATTACTCTAAATACACATGGATATTCTTTCTAGATGACAAAGGTGAAATCTCCGGTATTTTTAAAAGTTTTGCAAAAAGGGTTCAAAATGAATTTGATTTCAAAATAAAGAAAATCCGTAGTGATAATGGTTCCGAGTTCAAGAATACTAAAGTTGAAGACTTTTGTGATGAACTTGAAATAAAGCACGAACTTTCCACAACCTACATTCTAGAGCAAAATGGAGTAGTAGAAAGGAAAAATCGTACATTAATTGAAATGGCTAGGACAATGCTTGATGAGTATAATACTTCTGATAGCTTTTGGGCAGAAGCAATTAACACCGCTTGTCATGCCATAAATTGGCTTTATTTGCATCGTCTTTTGAAAAAGACTTCCTATGAGCTTCTTGTAGGAAGAAAACCGAACATCTCTTATTTTCGAGTATTTGGTTGCAAATGTTATATTTTGGTTTCAAAATTTGCAAGTCGTTGTGATGTTGGTTTCTTGCTTGGTTATTCTTCAAATAGCAAAGCATATCGTGTCTTTAACCAAAACTCCGATTTAGTTGAAGAAAGGCACGATGTGCAATTTGATGAAACTAATGGCTCTCAAGAAGAGCATGAGAATTTGGATGATGTAGGTGATAAAGCCTTAAGAAAAGCAATGGAGTATATGCAAATAGGTGACATCAAGCCCGAAGATAATCCATCATCTTCCACTCAAGTTGAGCCTCCTAAATCAATGGGCTCTGTCAAGTTAGCTATAGGTTGTGCCGTATCAACGATCTCTACGGAAGGTGGTAAGATGATATCTTGAGCAGTTATGTATCTAGGACCTTTGACGCAAATTGATGCGCCTCTAACTCCATAGAGATTACTTCTCAATACAATTTCTTTCAAATTTAGTAAAATTTCTTGTCGGATTCTTCAATACCACTATTGTAGAATATTAGGTGGCACGCTCCCCAATTTTGCACGTGTGATACATGTTCCTTCTATTTCTCCAAGTAAAGCTCTTCATGAGGCAATACCTACGGTATCCGCTTGACCTTTTCTAAGCGGGGACATAAGTCAAGTACAAATTAATGAAGAGGATAACAAGAAAGATGATCAACCATCCAACCTACCACCAAGAATTCATAATGCAATTGCAAAGGATCATGCAATAGACCAAATATTGGGTGATGTAAGTAAGGGTGTCAAAACTCGCTCTCGTGTTGCTTCTTTTTGTGAACATTACTCTTTTGTCTCCTCTATTGAGCCAAAGCATGTAGAAGAAGCACTTGATGATCCGGATTGGATGAATGCTATGCATGAAGAACTCAATAACTTCACCCGCAATGAAGTTTGGACATTGGTGGATCGACCCAAGGAACATAATGTGATTGGTACAAAATGGGTCTTTAGGAATAAGCAAGATGAGAACGGTATGGTTGTAAGAAACAAGGCAAGATTGGTCGCTCAACGTTATTCACAAGTCGAAGGTTTGAATTTTGGTAAAACCGTTACTCCCGTAGCTAGACTTGAGTTAATTCGGATACTACTTGCTTTTGCATCATGCTTTGATATTAAACTATTTCAAATGGATGTTAAAAATGCATTCTTAAATGGTAAAATATCCGAGCTTGTCTTTGTTGAATAACCTTCCGGTTTTGAAGATCCTAAAAATCCAAATCACGTCTATAAACTCTCCAATGCGCTCTATGGTCTCAAACAAGCTCCTAGAGTATGGTATGAACGCCTTAGAGATTTTCTAGTCTCAAAAGGATTCAAAATCGAAAAAATTGATTCAACCTTATTTACTAAAGTCTTAAATAATGATTTCTTTGTTTGTCAAATTTATGTTGATGATATTGTTTTTGGGTCTACTAATCAAGATTTTTGCGAAGAGTTTGGTGATATGATGTCTAGGGAATTTGAAATGTCTATGATTGGAGAATTGAGCTATTTTCTTGGACTTCGAATCAAGCAACTCAAAGATGGAACATTTGTGAGCGAAACCAAGTATGCAAAGGATTTGATCAAGAAGTTTGGCATTGAGGATGCAAAACCCATGAAGACTCCCATGGCGACCAATGGTCATCTTGGCTTAAATGAGGGAGGTAAATCGGTAGATTTAAAGCTTTATAGGTCTACTAGTCATGTGCCCATGCGTTGCGAAACTCATACTTTATCAAATTTTAGTATGCAATGCATACTAATTGTGACTGAAGTATACTATTCCCTCGAATATGCAATCATCAAATTTTCAAAGTATGGGGGGACAAAGTTTTAGAATAAGGTCAGTGATAACATACGGAGGGGCTGTTTGGTTCATAGCCCAAACAAACTTAGCCAAAAATTTGGTATAATCAAAACTTGGCAAAGCCAAATATTGACAAAAAGAACTTTGTTTGGATTGTGACTAACCATTGTGGTGAACGATTTCCTCGCCATTAGATTGCTCACGTGTGACATTGGATTTCATTGGTATTACACAATTTTGATAGCAAATCAAACAATCAATTTTTGTTAGCATCACCAATATTTAGTTTGATTTGCAAGGGTAGCAAACCAAACATTCCCTCAACCAAATTTCGCGAACATAATAAATAATGACGAATCAATTGTTAGTCCTTGACATTTAGTTAGGTGTCCGTGCGTTGCGACAGATAAAACAAATTATACATGAGACTTTGTCGTGGACTAAAATTGTAACATCAATCGATTATCTAAACATGTGACTCAAGAACAAGCTAACAAATAGCTCATTTCCAAAATACATCAGATTGGATCATATCGATGGGTGTACATGTTACACCTTTGTCCACACCACATCACCGTCTTGCTTCTTCCAATTCCGATCTTTGATTTGGATACGCAGATGACATTAAAGAGGAAAAAAGGCAGCAAGAATTAGCGGTGAAAGAAATCGGTTGGTGATTTCCCCGGAGAGAGATAGTGGATTGGTGGTGGTGGTTATCAAAACCAATCGCAGATATAGGATGGAGGAGGATGAATAATACTAGAGGCTACAATTCTGCAGATGTTCAGGTCCAAAAGCGCAAATAGTAGAAAAAGATTCTCGGTGAGAACAAGCATTATATAGCCATTTAATAGCTCAAGACTTGTTGATATAAAATTAGCTATACAATTCCGCATTTTTTGTTGTGCGAACCACTACTAAAAGTTAGCTAGTATGAATAATCAATAATGAGCTAATTGCTCCTTTGGAGCATAACATGAAACAACCATTATTCCTGCCGCAAGCTCGCGACGATCCCTCTAGGTGTGGCGACACAATTGGAGCTCAAGATCACATCACCGACGAGAGGAGGAGCCCGCGACGGCAACCATCGAGCATATGAATCAAGGCGGGACTGGTGCGATGGTTGAAAGCGATGTCGCACTCCACTCAATCGAAATTAGTGCAACCCTTTGACGTTTGGGTTTCGAATTTTACGCATAGCATAGTGACACCAAAAATTTCAAAAGCATGAGTCGTTAGCACAACTATAGGCGAAGAAATAAGTTCAAATGAATGGTAACTGAGTTTGCAAACTTTACATGCAGCTAAGGGCAAGTGCTACAAGCCTACAAGCAAAGCTATAAATTTCAATTGTCAACAGTTGTTAGAGTTAATGTTTCTAGTCCTAACACGCTCCGATGGTCGCTTTTTCATAAAGCTTCCAAACTGACATGGCTCTTAAAAAATAATCCACTGAGAGACATACATGCATATTTGACATGAGAGACAAACGTTCATATAACAGAATATCACTATTTCTTCAAAATAAAATGTGCTGCCATATTACCAGCTCGTGATATAAAATAAGGAGGGAGCTCGCCAAGTGCAGTCCCGATGCCCCAAAGAACAGCTTCTAGCTGAACCTAAGGGAGTAATTCAAAGACCAAGAACCACACTGAATGAGCTGATGCTAGGTACATCGGCGGTCCAAATTCTGAACACTTCTTGTCAAGCCATGATGGCCCCTGTTTAAGCTATATGGTATCGTATGGAGCAGTTTTCAAATCAATCCGGCCACATTGAACAGCCTTAATAGTGAATAGAGCAATATGGGGCCCAAGATACAGCACAAATGTATGCAAACCTGAACCTGCATTACTTAAAGCATAGAAAAGGCATATTTAGTTAACTATTAGGAAAGGCGCATCACGAGCATTACTTACTTACACAACTCATTTCAATTAGTTAGATGTGAGTTGTCTCTAATCTGAGATCATAACCAAGACAAGTGTTGATCTTTGTTTTTGCGATTACGAGGTAGATGCACTTGCGCACACACACGAGTGTGCCCCCATAGGCCTTAGCACAGACCTATAAATACAGAGGATATGGATAAATCCACGACCCCACAAAGTTCCTACTGAAGTGCACCAGCATGCGCATAAATGTGTGAATTAGTAAAAACTTTCAATCACTCACACATCATCGCACTCCATTTCCCAAAGACATATCCATTTCCCAACACACGGGCATCCAGCTCATATGACTTCAGACTCACTTCCTAATAAGCGGTACGCAACATGACACATCATTCGCTCAAGATGGACAATTTTGAAAACGATAAAAGACACGAAGAACCTAAAAATAAAGGATAGCATTTCTATAATTTTCAAGAATACACTTTGTCCATGTTTTTGCTACAAATGATTTAGAATTTATCACAAACATAATTGAAGTTTTCCACCACACCAGCGACATATGAGTATATGACCCAAACAAGTCAAGCATGTCAAGGAAAAATGAGCAAGCGTAATCAAGAGTTTCATAAGAATAACATAAAAATAATGGGATGCCCTTTCTATAATTTTCAATAATACACGGTCCATGTTTTTGCTCTGAGATGATCTAGAATTTATCACGAACATATAAAGGTTTCCACCACACCACTAACGTATGACCCCAAATAAACAAGTCAAGCATGTCAACGAAAAGAGGACAAACAGAATCAAGTGTTTAATAAGATGAGACACAAAGTAACAATGAAAAGTTCCATTGCATCACATTACTAAATATGAACCAAAAAAGGGCATGCCACTGTTTTCCTTGGTCAAAGAGTTTCACAAATTCAAAGATAGGAAAAGTAACAATAACCCACGCAGGATATTATCATAATTATTAGTGAAGTTGATGAGTGATGAACATTAGGTGCCTATGAAAGGGCACATCTTACATAATACAATACCAAAAGAGATGCCATCAGGTAGTGTTCAAGAATAGTCGGATCAGTTTAGAAACAATACGGAAAGAAATAGTAATATCATATGTACTAATGTACATACTACATAGATTGAGGAATCTTTGTGAAAGTGTAAAGCATATAATGAATATCACTATTTCTTGAGAATAAAATGTCTTGCCATATTACCATTTCGTGATATAAAATAAGGAGGGAGCTCGCCAAGTGCGATCCTGATGCCCCAAAGAACAGCTTCGGTGAACCTCGAGGAGTAATTCAAAGACAGGATCCTCACTTGAATGAGTGATCTTTGGGTACATCGGCGGTCCAAATTCTAAACACTTTTGTCAAGCCATGATGGCCCCTGTTTAAGCTGTATGGTATCGTATGGAGTAGTTTTCAAATCAATCCAACCACATTGAATAGCCTTAATAGTGAAGAGAGCAATATGGGGCCCAAGATACATCACAAATGTATGCAAACCTGAACCTGCGTTACTCAAAGCATAGAAAAGGCATATTTAGTTAACTATTAGGAAAGCTGCATCCTGGAGCATTACTTACTTACACAACTCATTTCAATTAGTTAGATATGTGAGTTGTCTCTAATGCAGATCATAACCAAGACAAGTGTTGATCTTTGTTTTTTGCGATTACGAGGTAGATGCACTTGCGCACACACACGAGTGTGCCCCCTTAGGCCTTAGCACACGCCTATAAATACAGAGGACATGGATAAATCCACGACCCCACAAAGTTCCTATTGAAGTGCACCAGCATGCGCATAAATGTGTGAATTAGTAAAAACTTTCAATCAGTCACACATCATCGCACTCTATTTCCCAAAGACACATATCGGTCCCATAGATGCGTGAGTTGCACTTACACACCAGCAATTTCTATTACCTAAAATTCTAAGCATTAACATGTCCAACTGAAAAAGGGAGAAAAAGGACTCGAAATTAGACAAGGAATCTTACTCTTCCGAGTCTCGTCAAGCAAAAGTCCCCGGGTCTCCGCAAGCTGCTGCTCCTTCTCGGTCCTGGCATGAAGAAAATAACAACAAAAAGCAAGGAGCAGAAGTAACGGATCATGCATCATTTGCCCCCCAAATAGTAGCTAAACCCAAATCGTGCACGCGCGAAACCCGAACAAGCATCTAAATAATCTTACAGCTTGGCGAAGAGCTCCTTGTTCTCATTCTAGTGCTCGCTGACCCAAAGCTTCATGGCTGCATCATCCAAATCACAAAAATTCTAAAAGAAAAATCGGCTCATTTCTCCTAAATCCTAACTCCGTCCCATCCAAAGAAGACCACTTGGCTTTACCTTCGTAGAGCTCCTTGATGTCGACCTCCCGCCTGCTCGGCCCTTAGGTCGGCGACTTCGCTTCTGCGTGCAACGAAGCGACGGCGTAAAAAATTTTTGAGCCAAAACAAAAAGGGAGAAATCCAGAACCACAGGTAGGGTAGAGTTGGGGGAGGGATGGGCCGAGGCGGAGGAGCGTGGTTGTGGCCGGCTCATGACGCCGAAGAACTTGAATCGGCGAAGAAGCAAGAGAGATAGAGGGAGGAGAAAGAGGATAGGGAGTGTGTCCTAGAAGAAGTGGGGTGGGGTGGGGTGGGTGGGGGTGGGACGATGGTTCTAGAAGCAGCAGCTCCGGCCCCACCCCGCCGCCTCACCCTCCGCTTCCTCACCCTCTCCCACTGTCGCCTCTCAAGCGCAGGCCAAGCACCAGGGCGATGTGAAGGACACGCTCCTGAGGAAGGAGGTCGTCCATCACTGCAACTGATCACGCTCTTCGGTGAGGACGACGTCGCGTGCCTCCACCACCCCCACGCCGTGCTCAAGGACCCCGCCGCGCTCGTGGACATCGATGCGGGGGAGATCGAGGAAGGGGCAGACGATCGACTTCCTCCACGACATCCAGGCATTGCGGGCCAAGGTGACAGTGGCGGTGGCGAAGGGGGTTGCGGCGGGCAGGGAGACGTGGCGTAGATCGGTCAGGGCGGCGGTTTGGGTATTTTAGTCGTACGTGGAAGTGGGGGTGAGGTAGGGCGGTTGCTTGGCAGGGAGGCGCAATCGCTAGTGGGGGTGGGGTTGCGACGGTGTTTTTCTGCGTGCAAGTGCTCTCGGTGGACGATCGCCCGCTTGCGGGGGGTGCGGGGTAAACCCAAAATTATAGTAGTTAAGATGATTGGTAGCCTGCTTTATCTTACTGCATCTAGGCCCGATATCATGTTTAGTGTTTGCATGTGTGCACGTTTTCAAGCAACTCCAAAAGAGTGCCATTTAATAGCCGTTAAAAGAATACTAAGATATTTAAAATATTCCTCTAGCATTGGCCTATGGTTCCCCAAAGGTGCTAAATTTGATTTAATTGGATATTCGGATTCTGATTATGCGGGTTGCAAGCTGGATAGAAAGAGCACCTCGGGTAGTTGTCAATTTTTAGGAAGATCTTTAGTATCATGGTCATCCAAGAAACAAAACTCTGTAGCTTTATCCACTGCCGAAGCCGAATATGTTTCCGCAGGAAGTTGTTGTGCTCAATTGCTATGGATGAGGCAAACATTGATGGATTATGGAATTAAATTTGATAAAATGCCTCTTTTGTGTGACAATGATAGTGCAGTGAAAATAGCTAATAACCATGTTCAACACTTGTTAGTGTTTTAGAACCGATCTTACGTAAAGATTGTTTGATTCGGGGGGTCTCCTAGAATGGAATCACGCAGAGAGATTGACACGGGAATTTTTATATAGGTTCAGGCCTTCTCCAGAGAGAATAACAACCCTACTCCTGTGTGCGTATGTATTCTGGACAATCAGGAGAAAAACTAAGACTATTACAGATGATAGTGCTTGTCTTCCTGATGGCCCTTGATAGCGTGTGTCTACCCTTTATCCGATCTGTCCCTTCCTTCTCTGATTGCTGCCTTATATAGTCCGTGAAGGAGTGGCCGTTTCTCCAGGTGAAGTGGCGCCTCATCACATCCTATAACGGGCGCATGTTGGCAGTAATCACTGGCGCATTAACTCCTCCACGCTGCCTGATAGCTATATATCAGAGATAATGGAGCATTACGTGCTATTACTTCAGTGAGAAATAACGGATATGATGATCGTTTGAATTTCTTAATCAATTGGACCCACTCGTGCAGCAGGTTTAATTGATCATAAGGTGATCGTAGCTGACCAGGTCGTAGAAGAACTTACGACCATAAGGTAGTCGTAGCAAGACTTACGACTATGTGGTAGTCGTGGCATGACTTACGACTATGGGGGTGGTCGTAGAATAACTTACGACCACCTAGTGGGCTTCTCCCTTATAAAATTAAGGGGTATACCCAGGGACCATATAACATCATATTTACCTATTATAAGAATTATAGATAAAAGATAAAATGAGGATTATTAGATCCTCGTCATCTAGCCCCCCAGCTTCAAGTGAAAGCAACTTACTTGGTAAAGGAGTTATAGATGGTCTTACGGCCACGAGAGGGTTGTAGAAAAATAGTCGAAGGAAAAACTCTTCGATATTTGTGTACTACTTTGACCAGAAATATGCTTGGTCAAGAAGATTGCTTACGACTATCAAATAGTCGTAGAACACTCCTACGATCACGAGGTGGTCGTAGTATGGTGATCGGAAGAAAAATCTTTCGGATTAACATTTTCTTTGGTCAAAAAGATCTGACCAAGGAAGTAATTTCGCTTGAGGTGTAAAAACGAACCTGATTTTCCTGAACGGACAAGTTAGGGAATTGCAAACGACTCCCGTTAGTATGTCCGTTGGAGTGGTTCCCGAAGCGGTGGCAACCTTTGGAATGCCACGCCTTGACCAGTACACGGTTATAAATACTTACCGGGGGTAAGACTTAGATTTATACTTTTCCCCAAATCGTTCCTTCGTTAAATCGAGTTCTTGTCTTCTCCGCTACCAACTCAAACAAAAATCTCCCTTTAAGAGAGAAATGGTGGGGAGTTTACGAGTGGGTCGAGTCGGAGATGGATCTTGATGAATGCAAGCCTTGGTCGACGCCGGGAAGATTCCAGAGAAGATCCTCATGAAGTGGTTTGCGGCGTTTGGGCAGCATTGGCCATCGGGAGAGGATGAGCAAATTCCAATCTTCCAGGCGTATTGTGAGTGTGGTCTTCGATTGCCTACTCACCCCTTTCTCACACTCATACTCGAGCATTTTGGGGTGGAATTGGTAAACCTTGGTCCCAATTCTATCACAATGCTAAGCGTATTTGTGTATCTATGTGAGGAGTACTTGGGAATTCTGGCAGATCTTGAGCTCTTTCAATATTTCTATGGAATGGCTCGACAAACTGGAATAGCCGGAAGTTGTGGTCTGAAGCTCCATGACGGGAAGTCGAGGGAGTATATTCAGATGTTTACTAGGTCTTCGTGGCGGGATGGAGGAAGAGGTGGTTTCTTCGAAAGTCACCTCAGAAGACAGCCTTACTTTCGAGGAGAAGGCTGTCGAAAAGAAACCTTCGTGGGATTTGACTCCCCAAGATATCGGCCGAATTGCCCCTTATATTCAAGCCATAAAGGACTTGAAAGAAAAGGGGTTAACCGAATGGCATGTGGTGAAGGATTTTATCACATGTCGAATTAGCCCTATGAAGAAACGAGTACCTCCCATGTGGAGGTATACGGGGCGAGGAGACCCGATCAGGGACTACGAGGAGGGTGAGTAGTTTTACGACTTAACTCTCAGTTTGGTCTTCTTCAAAATTGTCTAATGAACGTTTTTATCTATTTTATAAAGATCTTTCACAGGCAGATATTGACGTTCGAGTCAAACTCATTTGTGAGAAGTCTCCACCACCCAGGGTGGGAGTTCCTCAAATCCTTGCGGTTTTATCCGCAGAGGAAAAGATGGAGCGCCTAAAGGTAATCAAAAGTTGATTTTATCCTTAGGACTTCATAGTCGTAGAAAGAACTTACGACTAGGTAGTGATCGTAGAAAATCTTACAATCAAGGAGATGTCGTAGAAAAGCTTACGACTGGATACTGGTTGTAGAAAATTTTACGACTGGTCAGTGATCCTTCTTTTTTTGTTTTTCTTTACAGAAAGTAGGCATGGAAAACCGTCAGGATGTTGAAGAGCCTGAACTGATAACCATTGATGCCGTGGTGATAATGGACAAGGACTCAGCTCCTCTGACTAAAAAGCGTCGACTTACAAGAGTCGTCGACAAGGGAGGATCAAGCTCAAGTCCCCTCATTTCGACTAGGTCCTCGGCAAAGTCTGCGGCACGCACGGTTGCAACAGAAGCCGATGTTGAAACATCTGAAGTTGAGGAGGCTGAAGAACCTTTGAGGCGCAAGGCCCGCAAGGCCAAGGACACGGCTACAACAGGAGCCGAGGCTGAAGCAGCTGCAGCTGGGGAGGCCGAGGAGGTCGAAGAACCTCTTAGGCATAAAGCCCACAAGGCCAAGGTACCTTTTTATTATGACAAGAAAACTTTCACAGTTTCTGCCACTCCTAGTTTTGTCAAGCAACTAGAAAAGGAGAACTGGAAGGAGTTTTTGTCTTTTGTGAAGGACAACGCTGATCGGTCGAGCCTACCATTGAGGTAGCGCTGCTCTTGGAGTGGTCGAGATCGATCTCGGCCCTCCGGAAAGTCAGGAGACCAGAGAGATGATCCCTGTTCAAGATCCACGACCAGACGTGGTGCGTGGCCGAGCCTATTCTCCATCTTGAGCTACGACTGCACATGGTCGAGAAAAGAAGTCAAAAAAATCTTCCGTTGGGAAGATAGCTCCTAAATTTCTGATCAAGTCCAGGATGCAGAGGTATGTGAAACGAGCTAAAGTGTAAGAACAGCATTTACCTTTTGCTTTTCACAATTTAACTTGCTTTCCTTTTGTTGGTTTTAGCCCGACTCCTTCAGCCCCCGAGGAGGCTTCTATCGAGAAGCCCATTGCCGCCTCTCCAGCAATTGGAGAGGTGTCAGCAGAAGTGGTCGAAGGATCGTCCATAGCCCGGGTTGTGGAAGAAGTCGTGGCTCCTGAAGTGGTTACCACAACCGCTGAGGTCGTAGCTACGGCCCCCGAGGTAGCGGCTACAACCACTGAGGTAGCAGCCACTACCACTGAGGTTATAGCTACGACTCTTCGAAATGGTCGTGGAACCAAGAGAGGCGTCATGAAGCCTCTGCCCAAGGTGGTGATGTACCCACCACCGTAAGGAAAGGAAATCGCTATGCACCTCCTTCCTAGTATCCAAAGAGAAATCGCAATTTCGTAATCGAAGATGAGGAATACTTCAACCATTCGCTCGATTTCTTTAACCCTCGCTTCCATAGTGGGGTCTTACGCTTTTAGATCTCGCCATCGAGTCCTCATCCCAAAGACATTCCCAATAGAGGGAAACTTTTGACAATGAGCGTCTTGAGAAGGTTTGGTGGGATCAAGTCGAGAGAGTGGACAAAATTTGAAGAATCCAGAGTCGGTTTACTCGATATTTGCTCGATCAACCATGAGTGTAAGTATTTAATGATACTTATACATGTGGTCTTCCCTTATTTCTTACTGTCTTTCTTTTTGCAGAAAGCTTTAGAACAAATTACCGTTGTTGGTGAATATCACCGACAACTTCTAGAGCTACGACAGGAAAAAGAGGAACTCTGCAAATAGGCAGAGAGGTGGTAAGTCACTATTTTTTGTAGTTATTTTCTACTTGACTACTTATATAGTGCTTACGGGGGTTTGTCGTGGAAAAACTCACGACTAGGTACTAGTCGTAAAAGGCTTACGACTCGATGCTTTGTCGTAGGAGAACTTACGACTAGATCCATGGTCGAGAAGAACTTACGATGTTGGATCAATGGTTGTAGAAGAACTTATGACCAATTTAATAATGTTCATGTCCACTTTTAACCTTTACAGGTTAAATAGCTTAAAAAGACTCTGCCGACTCGCCGATTATGAAAAAGAGGAGTCGAGAAAGCTATGGAAAAAGTAGAATTCTCTTGAGGAAGCTTAAAGAAGCTAACTCTGCAACTGAAAAAGTGCAGGAAAGGATAAACAGTAAGTGCTGAACTTAAGACTGCTTATGTTGTTGATCTTTACCAGATTATTGCTTCTTTGAGAAAAAGAAGATGATATGAGAAAACTTGTAATGAAGTCAAAGATAAAACTGTGGTTATTCACGAGATTTCTCGATCTCCAAAGATAAAGATCAAGAAATTACGAGGTTAAGATCCGAATATCGTAAGCAATTTTTTACGCAAATCCTTATTTAATTCTTTCCCTTTTTCTAACTCCCATTTCTTTTCTAGAAATGGACCTTGAACCGGGAAGGCTCAAATCAAGTCGTGGATAAAACTTTGATCTATAGCGAGACTATCCGCATTGCTAAGGCAAATGCAGAGGACATCAAATCATGGGAGAAGAGGCATGCTGAGACCATTGCTTCCCATGATGAAGAAATCAAGAAGTTGGATTCTCGACTAGTGGGTAAGAAATTCTTTTACCTATGATTATTTTTGTTTTCTCTTCTAGGAGTTTATTTTTGCTTGACCAGTCTTATTCTTTTCAGAGCAAGTGGTCGAAAACAAACAACTCTGCGAGGCTTCGACTCGTACCCAATAGGAGATGGAGGCTATGAAGATTAATCTTCAAGGCAGTATCACGCTCCTGAACAATGTACTTGGTGAGTTACGTACTGAGGGAAAAGCTCCTCAAGATGATACGATAGCTGCTCACATAAGTACTATTGGGGAACAAGTCGGGACTTTGCAAGAATGGGTGACCACTCTGAAGACGTGCTGAGTCGATAAAGGAGGCGGTCGAATCTGCAGTAAGTTATGCATTGGCAAAACTTAAAGCTCATGACCCCAGCCTTAATGTGCAACCCATCGAAGCCGACTTCGACTGCCTTGAGGCAGAAGCAAGTCATCTGATGGAAGAAATACAATCAGTTGGCCGGAAGGTTTCGGAGGAGATGCGACTGGGCTCTCCCTCTTCATAGTAGTTTGTAACAAACCTGTGAAAAATAAGCTTTTGTTGATGTATTATATAATCCATCTTGTTTCCTGCAAATCATCTTGTCGAGTAGTTAGTAACTCAAAAGATAATTAACGAATGAAAGACTAAGAATTGAAGTCAAATTAATAACTTTATCCTAGCCCCCGACTATTTGCTTAGTTTGTTTAGACAAACTAAGTAAATAGTGTTAAAAAGGGTTTCTGAAAACAGAGAGGTGTGGTTAACTTGTAGTTTTTGGTCGCGATTGTCATGCACTGGTCGAAAAAGTGGGAACGAATCGACACTAGGAAGTTCCTTCTAGTGGGCAGGACCACGTGCAGAGAGGAAAGTCTTCGACTAGGTGATGTTACCATCTCCGACTAGATTATTTTAATCGAGAACAGCAACTTGAGTTAAACAAACATCCAGAGGACTTCAAAAAATTCGTTCGCCCTTATTTGGAGGACTCGATAAGTCTGTCCTGGTAGCAAGAGTAGGAAACTGAACAATGCTAGGAAGTTCCTTCTAGTGGGCAAGACCACGTGCAGAGAGGAGAGACTTCGACTAGATGTGTTTCTTCCTCCGACTTAGTTGAGACGAATCGAATACACCAAAGTTAGTTGAATAAATCTAAAAAGTGCACTCGCTAGAATACTTTTCAAAAGAACTCAAGAAATAATCTAAGGTGAAAAAAGTTGGCTTTCAAAAATATTTCACTAAATAGAACCCGAGCTCTTTGTGTTGGCGGCAAAAGTGAGTAACGAGTCGATACTAGGAAGCTCCTTCTAGTGGGCAGGACCACGTGCAGAGAGGAGAGACCTCGACTAAATGATGTTACCTTCCTTTCGACCAGTGTAAAGGCAACTGGGTGTTTGGAATGTAGTCGAAAGATTATGAAAGCACTACTCAAAATTAAGACAATAGAGGTAGAAAGAACCTGAGCCTTTATTGCCGGAACGCAACGGTTAGTTGCACATAAAACTTGCGTAACTGGGCGATGTTCCAAGAATTCGAGAGAACTCAGCCGCCTTCCATTGCCAATCGTCTGAGACTCGCCGAGTAACTTCGACCATCGTGTGTAAGGACCTTCCCACTTGGGAGAAAGTTTGTTCCGATTAGACTTGGATTGGCGAGCCTCAATACTAAGTCACCTCTGACAAAGAAGGTGCGAGGTTGGACCTTCGATCGTGAGTATTCTGCTGAGGCTTGTTGGTAGACTGCTGAACGGATTAAGGCCTGGTTTCTCCTTTCTTCGAGTAGATTAATATCATCCGCTCGAAGTTGTTCCTGGTTGGAGTCTTTGAAAGTTTTGACTCGTGTTGATCGTATCTTCAGTTCCGGAGGAAGCATGGCTTCCGACTCAAGACCGAAAAACGGTGTTTCACCAGAGTCGACCGATAGTCGTCATTTAACCGCCCATAATATCGAGGGTAACTCTTGTACCCAAGCCCTGAGCGCTTGATGAGCCGGTCAAGACTCGGGTCTTAATTCCTCTCATTATTTGGCCGTTTGACGCTCGACGCCCCATTACTTTGGGGATGGGCCAAGCATAACACAACTTGGTGCCCAATTCGTCGCAAAAATTCACTGAAATTTTGCGCTCGAAAATTGCTTACCATTATCGGTAATTATTCAGGCTCGGTACTCCAAATCGAGTAATTAGGCATCTCATCATAAACCGCTTTTGCCGCTTGCTTGTTTTCCTAGTCACAGTGTTCGCTTCAATCCATTTTGTGAGCGATCAATAGCCACAAAAGGAACTTCGAAACCTCCCGGAGCTTTGGGGAATGGTCCTCGATATCGAGACCCCTGTGTTGCAAAAGGCCAAGATAGAGGTATCGTTTGTAATGCCCGAAATGGTTGGTGTATTTGCTCGCTATGAAATTGGCATTAGACACACTTTTTAACCAACTCTTTAGCATCGTGGCAGGTGTTGGCGGTAAAACCTTGTCGAAAGGTCTTCAGCCGCTCAGAGGAAGCATGATTTCCACAGATGCCACCATGTGTGTCGTGAAGGAGTGTTAATCCTTCGCTCTGCGGAATGCATCACATGAGCACCCCTTGAGTACCTCATTTATAGAGGACTCCTTCAACCAAAGTATACATTTTGGCTTTTCGAGATAAGCGATCTGCCTCGGGATCGTCTTCGGGTACGGAACCCTTCTGAAGATACTCATAGATGGGTGTCATCCATGTATCCTCGTATTCTAGAGAGGTCGTCTCAATAGGAGGTGTCTCTGGTTCGTCGACCAGGGACGGCTTTTGGAGTTGTTCCAAGAAGACTCCTTTTGGTACTACAGATCGGGAAGAAGCTATTCGAGCAAGCTGGTCTACGAGGAAATTATCCTTTCGAGGGATGAATTGTGCCTCAAAAACCTAAAAAATGCTTTTCTAGCTTACGCACTTTCGATAAATACCGAGACATTGTCGCGTTAGAGCACTGGTGCTCTTTCCCAACTTGATTCATGACTAGTTGAGAGTCTCCTCTCACGAGTAGTCGGCGAATCGAGCGCTTCATTTGCTTTGTATGCCTAGCAAACCTTCAGATTTTGCCACGTTGTTAGTGGCCCGAAAGTTTAATTGTATGGCATACTTTAAGGTCTCTCCGTAGGAGATACCAGACCACCCTCAATTTCGAGCCACTTAAAGTGGCGACCCGTCAAAGTACATCATCCATCGGGTCGTGGGAATCGTATTAGGATCCCGAACAGTTCAAGATTTGTCCATTCGGCGACAAAGTCTACCAAGATCTGATTTAACGGCCGTTCAGACATTTAAATGGATGTCAAACTCCCCAAGTTCGACCGACCATTTTGCTATACGTCCCATTGTTTCCCTATTCGGAGGATCGCTCCCAAGGGAAACTCGACGCAACCGACTATTTTGTGCGCCGAAAATAATGCCGCCAGCTTCCTCGAAGACATGAGGAGGGCATCTGAAGCTTTTGGACCCGAGGGTAACGCTCCTTAGGCCGTGTAAAACTTCACTTACGTAATAAACCGTCGTTGTATCGCGTTTTCGCGTTCTCGACTAGTATTCGCGCCATCGCCTGTGGCGTGGTAGCTAGGTAAATTAAGAGCGTTTCTTCTGTCCTTGGAGAGACCAGAATAGGAGCACTCGTAAGGTACCTCTTGACATCCTCAAAGGCAGCGTTTGCCTCTTTCGACCACTCAAAACCTTCATGTTTCCTTAGAAGTTTAAAGAAAGGTAGCCCTTTTCTCCTAGTCGTGCGATGAAACAACTTAAAGTCGCCATGCACCTAGTGAGTTTTTGGACTTCTTTCCTTGTGGTTGGAGGGCGCATTTGGAGAATGGCCTTTATCTTTTCGGGATTTGCTTCGATTCCTCGTATAGATACTAGGAATCCAAGTAATTTTCTCGAAGAGATTCCGAACACACACTTTTCAGGATTGAGTTTTAAGCGATGTTTTCTGAGGTTGTCAAATGTTTCTTGTAGGTCAGTAATATGGTTAAGTCTCTTGATGCTTTTAACGACTAGATCATCAACATAGGTCTTTAGATTTCGGCCTAATTGAGATGAAAAAGTTGCTTGCATCAAGCGTTGAAAAGAAGCGCCGGCATTTTTTAGACCAAATGGCATTTTGACATAGTAAAATATACCAAATGGTGTAATAAATACGGTCTTTTCTTCATCATCTAGACACATATTGATCTGGTGGTATCCAGAATATGCATCTAAAAAACTTAACATTTCACAACCTGCAGTAGAATCAACCAACTGATCGATGCGAGGTAAAGGAAAATCGTCTTTTGGACAAGCTTTATTAAGATGAGTAAAGTCTACGCACATACGCCATTTGCTGTTTGACTTTCCAACCATTACAGGATTAGCCAACCACTCTGGGTGGTTGACCTCTCTTATAAAGCCTGCTTTAAGTAGCTTATCCAATTCTGATTTGATTGCATCTCATCGATCAGGGGCAAATCTCTGTAATTTTTGTTTTATGGGTACTTTGTCGTGCCGTAGTTAGCTCAGTGCTCGATCACCTCTCTGGGGACTCCGGGCATGTCGGATGCTTGCCACGTGAAGACATTTATGTTAGCTCGAGGAAGGTGATGAGGGCGTTTTCCTACTTGGGGTCGGAAGTATCCCGATGCGAAACGATCTTGAGGGCTCCCTGCGTCGTGAGGAACCTCTTTGATCTTGTCGCTCGGCTTTGGTGTAATTTTTAGGCTTCGACTTGTTGGTCGAAGTCGACTTTCTTCTCGAGTTAGTATTTGTCCAACCATCTCGAGGATCGACGATCGCAGGTATGCGCCATCTTCTTGTGACAATGAATTGTGATTACTCCTTTGGGACTCGGCATCTCACGCTCAGCCTTTAAGTCAGTCGCTTTGATTCATATGCCGATGATCCCGTAGATGTGCTCGACGGTGTGTTGCGGATCCTGAACGGCATCTCCTCCTCGCTATCTCGAGGACTTATGACCACTCGCTCTGTCTCTACCTTTGCCTCGGTCGGAGTGCGGCTTGGAGGTCGCGGGCTCTTTATCATTCATGCCAAAACCTCCTTGGAACCGGCGGCTTGGAGTTTTTGACCCTTCGCCTTTGTTCTTGGACTTTTTGCTTTCTTATCTTTCTTCTTACCAATGTCGCTTTGGCTCTCGAGAGGTATTGTCTTCTCGATCGATTGTGTTATTCCACTCGACCGCCTCAGAGGCAATTGCATACCGATCAGCCATCTCAAAGAGTTCAAAGGATGATGGTAGGCGGATTTAAAGCAATATCTTCTCATTATCCTTCTACTACGGACTCCTTGCTTGAAAGCCCCGATGATGATGAGTTAGAAACTTCCGAATTGAATTACAAACCTGACTAAAACGTTTGATGAATTGGCACAAAGTCTCGTTGTCGCTCGTCTCATCCGTGCAAGTCGCCCTCCTTCCTGCGCATTGTAAGTGCCTTGGAAATTCGCCAGTAGAAGGTCGCAGAGGTGTTGCCAAGAATTTTTATACAGGTTCAGGCCTTCTCCGAAGAGAATAACAACCCTACTCCTGTGTGCGTATGTATTCTGGACAATCAGGAGAAAAACTAAGACTATTACAGATGATAGTGCTTGTCTTCCTGATGGCCCTTGATAGCGTGTGTCTACCCTTTATCCGATCTGTCCTTCCTTCTCGATTGTCGCTTTTATATAGTCTCAGAAGGAGTGGCCGTTTCTCGGTGAAGTGGCGCCATCACATCCTCAGAATCGGCGCATGTTGGCGATAATCACCGGCGATTAACTCCTCCACGCCGCTCGACAGCCTATATATCGAGATAATGGAGCATTACGTGCTATTACGCAGAGTAACACAGATATGATGATCGCTTGAATTCCTTAATCAATTGGACCCACTCGCCTATAGGTTTAATTGATCATAAGGTGATCGAGCTGACCGATCGAGAAGAACTTACGACCATAAGGTAGTCGTAGCAAGACTTACGACTATGGGGTAGTCGTGGCATGACTTACGACTATGGGGGTGGTCGTAGAATAACTTACGACCACCTAGTGGGCTTCTCCCTTATAAAATTAAGGGGTATACTCAGGGACCATATGACGTCATATTTACCTATTATAAGAATTATAGATAAAAGATAAAATGAGGATTATTAGATCCTCGTCAACACTCAAGAACCAAGCATATAGATATTTGCCACCATTTCTTGACAGATCATGTGAGCAAGGGAGACATTGAAATTAGCTACATAAGAACCGAAGACCAATTAGCGGATATTTTCACCAAGCCATTAGATGAAGGCCGCTTTTGCAAACTGAGAAATGAGTTAAATGTCATAGACTATTCAAATATTGGTTGAACACTTACCTCATGCATTTTTGCTTCATTTGGTGTTATTTGAGATCTTTTATGAAAATATTTTCAAAACTATTTATTAAAGAATGCTATGTTCATAAAATTATATTCTTAATAGACATTAGTCTATTAAATGTATAATGATCCTCAATGATATTTATTTGAGTGCAAAACTAAGGATCATTTGCATATATTCTCAACTGCAAAGAAAATCCAGAGCTATTCCTTGAAGCTCTAGAATAATCGGAACAACCGATGTTATAAGTGCGGTACGACTGTAGTGCGGTACGACCGGCAGCGTCGAGGCGGTACGACCGCATTAGTTGGACTTTGGGCTGTAACTGCTTTGCGGTTTTACAACTTTGTCTTTATTTCCACTAAACGGTCGAACCGCATCTCATTTCCGCTCGGGCGTTCTCTCTCCAAACCCAAAGGACCTCCAAAACCCTCTCTCAAATCCACTCAAAACTCTGGTGATTCTTTGCTTTCTTGTTGATCCTTGCTTTTCTAGGGTTCACCTCCTCCAATCCATAATGTAAAATCTCTTTTGAATAAAATTTTACCGAAATTTGGAACCCTAAGTGTCATTTTAGGGTTAATTAAAAATGTAGATGATTTCTATGTTTCTAGTTGGGCAAAAGTATCAAATTGATGTCTAGTGATGTTTGCGCATCCAAATCATGGATTCACCCCATGAAAAACATCGAAAAATTCATTCTTTTGCTTAACCTAGAACTCGGTCAGGAAAATCGGTACAACCGTTTCTTGAGCGCAGATTTATCAAGAATGCGTCGATCGCCATATAACGGCGGTATGACCGATCATCCTGACAGAGAAATAGAAGTTTATCTCCTTTTCACTTAATTCTATTTTGATTAATCTTTTGAACTTCTTGTAACCTATCGTATCTCTATGAAGATGCCTAGGACACGAATATTGACTCGAAAGTCGCATGGACCACCAAGAGGAGGACCATCTTCATATCAACCTCCTGCAGCTCCAGCACAACCAACTCAAAGAACTCGACCAGCGGCTCTGACAACCATCTCGGCCGATTGTAAGGTAATTCATGGAAAGGGAAAAAGGCTAGCACCTGAATCTGAAACTGAAGAAAGTAAAGAAGACGATTCTGAGTCTGAAGCTGAGTCAGAACAAGCTGGTACAGATGATGATTTGGGAGAGCCTCTAGAGCCTCCAACTGACTTGAGACTCCTTACGCCTGATGAATATACAATCAAGCGTCATGTAAATCAATATCTTTTCAAATCAGACTCAGTTAATCTAAGATTCCATACTGTTTTTCAAGAACAAGTTTATGAGCAGCTATATGGAAATCATAGGAAGTTTGCAGATCACAAGTGGATTAAGTGGCCTCATATAAACTCTTTGGATAAGTACAGTGGCGTTTACCAACTCTTTCATCTAGTGGGTCTTCATGACCTTGTGGCACTAAAGTAGAATTATGATGATGAGCTTATCAAGTAGTTTTATGCCACAGTGCATGTCTCTCCAGACTTGACCTCAATAAGATGGATATCAGTTACCAGATATGTGGAGAGTACTAAGGAGGAATTTGAGCGAGTTTTAAGGATACAGTCTGGCACTTGGGAGAAACTCTTTGACAGGCCTGCTTTATTGCCTCCCGCTTGGTCTGACTATTATGATTCCACTATCAGGAATAAGCTAGGAACAATTACTGGACTTAAGCCCATTCCAAGCATGATTAACATGATTATTAATCATAATTTTTACCCCAAGAGTGGTAATTTTGATGCAGTCAGAGGCTATGCTTGGAATATCATTGATAATATTATGAAAGGGACACATTTTGATGTTGTGGATGTGATTCTCCAGGGCATATTTTCTTCCAAGAATGATATGATTAAGAGGATTTACTATGCTCCATACATCATGGCATTTATTATGAAGAAAATTGAGTATCATGGTGGATTGGGTTTAGCTCATAAGTCTTACAGGCCTTGAGACGACCTTCCTCCTCGTCGTGGTAGTAATGAGGATGATGATGATGATGATGATGATGCTGCTGCTGATGCCCTTGCTGAAGGTACACTTGCTCAGATTCTTCAAAATCAACAGTTGATCATTAGCACTTTGAAGCAATGAAGACAACCCAGATAGAGTTTCAAAATGAGACACACAACAAGCTAGCTGACCTGGAGTTGACACAGAATGACTTCTTTGATGAGACTCATAACATGATTGCTGCTATGGAAGAAAGCATTAACGAGATGGAGCAGATTTTGAGGACTCCCTAGTGCTACTCTCGTTGTCCTCCTCCACCTTTAGGGGCCTCTACTTCTTCCGTTGTTCCTCCTTTTGTCTCAGCTCCAGTGCCTCAGGCCTTAGTGCCTCCAGCTCCTATCTCAGCTCCTCTAGCTCGGGCTACAAATTCAATGGCTCAGGATCCAGCTCCTCAGGATCCCGCTTCTCAGGACTCAGCTCCTCCAGTCTCTCCTGCTCCTCAAGATCCAGCCACAGTTTCTTAGGACTCTACCCCTCAGATTCCCGCTCAAGCTCCAGTCTCTCCAATTCCTCTAGCGCAGGAACCCGTTTCTCTTCCACCTCAGGACCCAGCAGTCTGAGATGTTTTTGGTACCTTGATGCCAAAGGGGGAGAAGCAAGAAGAGAAAGATTGAGGGGGAGTAAGTCTTTTGCTACTATTATTTTATATGGACTTATATGTTTTGTATTGTGTTGAACTATCGTGCTTGTAATTGTTTAAAACTATGTTGCTTATCTTGTTGAACTTGTTGGTTAATGTTTATGCTTATGATATTCTCTTGAAATGCAATTGTTATATTAGTCATATCTTATTATTGCATTTCCCACAAGTTCAAACATGCTAAAGAAACTCCGCCAAAATTTCAAAAATCTCTACATGTGCTTACAAAGTTTTTCTATCATTTATATGCACATGTTTAGGGGGAGCTTTCCTTAAATTGGATTTAACAAGAAGATAATTCTCAAAACCCTTTCGAGCTTATTGCAAGATTTATTTTGTTGTTAAGTCATCAAAAGAATATAAACTCTTAGTATATTCAAAATAATCTTTTTCACATATTAGTCGTGTTGTCATCAATTACCAAAAAGGGGGAGATTGAAAGCATCTAGGCCCCTAAAAATTGTTTTGGTAATTAATGATAATATGTGAATATGGGATTAACGTGTTTATTGAGTATTTACAAGGTTGAGTCCCATTGGTGGTTTTGATGATGTAAAGATGCATGCTAAAAGGTTCAATGAAGATCTACATGGCTCAAGACAAGGTACAAGTAGTCTAGGATCCTTTTTATGTTTTACCGGTCTTAAGAGAAATGGTTGGAAGACCGGGTTATAGGTTAAATGCCGTACTATTAAGAGGGATCATGACTAGTAGCTTGATAGCATATTCTTATGCCATATGGATCAATTTAGGATCATGCATGCATTTAAATTTTAATTTGAAAGCCATAAGTGCATTTGTGAGAAATCGGTAGTACCGAAGTTCTATAGGCGGTTGTACCACTTGGTGCGGTATGACCGCACTTTACTTGGTGGTACTACCGAGTTTTGAACGCTTCGGTACTATCGCATTGCGGTCGTTCTGATTTCTAGTTGGCGGTTTGATAAAACCAGAACCGATGCATTTTGGCTTGGAGCTCTCCCTTATAATCGATCGTACCGCATTTGAGAAACGGTCGTACCGATCTGCGGTTGTACCGATTTTTATAAGGCGGTACATATTTTATAGAGAGCATGTCATTTTGGTGAATTTGGAAACCCTACGATCGGTTGTACCGCTCCTCTGTGCGGTATGATCGGGCGATGCGGTTGTACTGTGCTTTGGTTGGCGGTCGTACCGTATGGGAATTTTCAACGGCTATGTCAGAGTAATTAATGCCTCTGTTCTAGCCGTTACTGTGCTCTGACATAGATGCGGTCGTACCGCGCTCTAGATGGCGGTCATATCGTATTTCACTAAAAGTTGGGGATTGCCTCCCCAACAGTTATATTTGTTGGTGGGGGTTATAAATACCCCTCCACCTGCTCAAGGACAAATAGCTAGAGTTCATTTATCATCTATAGAGCATTGAGCAACCTCTCAACACTCAAAACACTCTTGTGCATTCATTGTGAGGTGTTGAGTTCATTCAAATGCTTTCACTCATCCTAGTTGATCCTCTTGTACTTGAGTGCCGTCAAGCGAAGGCAAACGATTTGTTACTCTTGGAGTTTTGCTGAACTCCTAGATGGCTTGGCGGTGATCACACGGTGATCTCTTCAAGAAGCTTGTGAAGAGGCCCGGTGCCAAGATTGTGATTGGTTTGGTGTTCACCATCTCCGAAGCGGAGCAAGAACAAGCAATAGTGATCGAGGAAAGGCTTAATTCGTGGAGCCGGCTTGAGTTGTCAAGCTTGCTCAACGTGGACTAGTGAAGAGCGGCAAGTCTTCGATACCACAGGAAAAACATCATTGTCTCATTGTGGTTATTTCTAGTTTTTACCATTTTCGCATTTACATTTCTAGCTTATTTCTTGTGTTGAATTGTTTAGCTAGAATTGTATCTTGTTTAGACTAAGTTATTAATTGGCTTAAAATGTTAAATTGTTAAAAAGGTTAAAAACCTACTATTCACCCCCCTCTAGTCGGTTATCCTTGATCCTACACCTGGCCCCACCTGTGATTGCTTACCTCTGTCCTTCGTCTTTGCTGAGCCAGCGCCATTAGTGCGAGCCAAAGCTCTTCAATACTGTTGTTACCATCCGTATTTCGTGTGCATTTGATGCCAATCAAACCCACATCATCCCCACAATCATTTTTCTTCGTTTATTCTTCCTTAAACCCTCTTAAAATTGCAATTGCGCCACCGGCTGCGCTGACAAGAAACTGCCGAGCAC
Source organism: Phyllostachys edulis (assembly GCA_036346405.1). Classification (NCBI taxonomy): domain Eukaryota; kingdom Viridiplantae; phylum Streptophyta; class Magnoliopsida; order Poales; family Poaceae; genus Phyllostachys; species Phyllostachys edulis. The sequence goes on along the minus strand of CM070561.1, from coordinate 5,273,016 downwards.
GTCCCCGTCGATCCGGCTACGCTCTTGCCCTATAAAAGGGGGCACCACAATCGCCTCCCCCCCTCTTTCCATTCCCCTAAACCCTATCTCCTCATTCGCTTTCGTTTCGATAGATTTTTCTCTTCTTCGCCGTTGTACCCGAGATGCGCCTCTGTCGAATTCGCCGCCAACATTAACGCTCCGCCACCCCCGATCACACCATCGTGAGGGCTACCTTGTGCGCGCATCATCTCCGCCGGAGCATCATCGGCACATCACCGCCACCTTGAACCGATCGTCTCCGCTGCCTTCTACCTCGTCATCGGCAACTCCACCACTCTCTGTTGACGAGACCTTGCGCACCAGGTTCACCACATCACCCTCGTTCCAATGGTACCACCCGATCGCGTCGCCGTGGCACGTAGCGCCGGCGACCTTAGGGACCCAAGCGCCGCTCATCGTTGGTATGACGTGGCAGGCCATGTTAGTGCCACGTCACTGCCACGTAGGCCTTAAAGCTGAGTCAGCATATGCGTGTACACTTGCATGGCAATGCGCCAGCTTGCGTAGACGTTCGGACTTTGCTGTGAACGTTTGGACCGAACGTTCAGACTTTCCATGTTTGGGCCCACATGTCATGGAATCAAAGAGTTTTCTTTAGAGAAATAATCCCGGCCAAAAATCAATCTCTCAGCCGTTATGTCAGCATGCGCAATAAAGAGATTTCCCTTTAGAAAAATAAATCAGGAAATTCCATAAATTCCTTTTTAGGGTATTTTCTTTAGATTTAAACTTCCGCATGTTCGTTCTCTCTCACACGAACTCCGATTTCAGTGTTTCAAATTTCTAAATTCATTTAAAATTGAGATCTAGCTATCTAAACCAAAATTATTTAATTTGGAGTTAATTTGGATTTTCATTTGAATTAATTTGAGTATTATTTGAATTTGATTTATTTTCACGTATAGATTTCAACTAGTCCGGAGAACCAGAATTATTCGATGACCAGACTTTTGAGCAAAGCAAGTTACATCCTTTGATCATATTTGAGCTCAATATTTAAAATTATTTAAATTCTATTTTAAACTATTATTGCATGCTTATTTATATTCCATAATTTAAATTCTTGTTTTAAATTACTAGTTAAGTTTGTTACCATTGTATAGCCTATGTTGAAATTGAAGTTGTCATTCCCATGTCACCTTAGTGGAAAATCTGGTTGATACACTAGTATAACTAGAACATGTTGGAAAATTATGCTTAGTCAAAGCTTAGACCAAAAATCTTGATATGGGGAATTTTAGCCAAATGATCAACTATTGTTTAAAAGTCTATGACATTGGTTTGTCATGGAAGATTTTTGTAATACCCCAAATATCAATTGGAGAAAATATTATTCGGGAGAGCGAAATTTATTCAATATCGATTGTAACAAAGTTTAGAGATGGAATTAAGTTCAAAATTCAGAATTTTAGGAGAGGAATGGGCCGCCAACCCATATTCGAGAGGAGATGAGCCGGCCATAGTGGCCTAAGGCCCATGAGTGGGCTGGCAGCCCATTAGAAGGCAAGGGACGGGAGGGGACCAAACCCTAGCCACTCCTTGCTACAGCAGCCGGCGTGCTACAGTAGCTGTGCTACAGTAGCTGTGCTACAGTAGCTGTGCTACAGTAGCGTCATGCTACAGTACTCCGCCTCCTGCTGCTCCTCCTCTCCCCGGCGCCACCCTCCCTGCTGCCGGCCATCGGGAAGATGGAGAAGGGACTAGGAGAGGAGCTTCTTCGAGGATAGATCATCGTCTTCCCGTGGGTCTTCAAGGGTAACGATGTGCTTTTCCCGCTGTTTGATGATGATTAGATGTGAATTCGAGTAGTTGGATTGGATCGAATTGCTACTTTAGAATTTCAGAATCTGTCCAGATTGTTGCGTGGCCAATTTTGGATCCTTAGAAACCGAATTGGAGACGTCCATCTGCTAGAGATATTTATATAATGTTTTTAGCTTTCCGTGGCCGCCAAGAACACCTAATTCCAACATACGGATCAAAAGTTATGATAGTTTTAATCTTGCTGCCCAGAATTCTAACGAGATTGATATGTTAATTTGTCTTTTAATTTATGTTCATGTTAGAGGCAAATTCAGGGTTTCCACCAAACTATATTGTTTTATAAAATTTCATAATCTTTCCAGAATGTCAAAGAACGCCCTAATCGGAGTTGTAGATCAAAAGTTATGCTATGTTCTTTACTGCTGTTCGTTTCGTTTGGGCAGAATCTGTCTTCTGAGTTCAACTGCCTGTTAGCATTTTATTTTGGCCGAATTGGGTTATCTCGCCAACTAGAATATTGTAGATATGTTTGTTAAGTTTCTTTAGGAACTAGGCTCACCTCGTTTCGAGTCCCAGGTCAATAGTTATGGTTATTTTCGTTCTGCTGTCCAGATTCGATTCCGTGGTTGTGTTGCCTGTTTTCAGATTAGGGATTATGGCTATTTCTTGGGTGTTCAAGATGGTATTGTAGAACGTTAATGGTAGTGTCTAGTACCATGTTGTTCTTATTTCGAGTACTTACTTGTGTAGGCGGAGAGGCTTCGGGTTTAGGGGCACCGTCTTTGCCTACTCACGTGTCGCAACGCGAAAGGCAAGTACTTTGATGTTCTTATGATTAGTCAATGCTTGATGTTGGTATTGTGCTTTTCTGTGATCCATGAGAATATTCAAAGTTTATGTTCCTTTCTTATGTGTTAATTCCATGTGTAGACATGATGCCTTTCATAATTCATATTTCAATACATGCATCCATTTTTCATGTTCCTTCCACGGGAGTGGATTATAAGACCCATCAATTCCAGTATGGGCACGTAAGACCCACCATTCTAATGTGGGCAGACTTGGACACCCGTATGAAATGTTCTTCATACGGGACTTGGATCCCCGCATTTTGTTAAATGTAGGCTTAGGTGAACACCGACGGGTGTGTCACTAGCTATACCAGTATAAGCACGTGTGCAATCCATTCCCTTCAATCAATCCATTCATTTCATTCATTCATATATTCATTCGATGTTATGTTCTTATTCTTAAAAGATGTTGCCTTGTTCATAATTGTTGTAAGTTCAATTATTCACTGTACTTGCTGAGTCTCGGACTCATTCTTGCTTTTTTTGTTTATTTTAGGTGATCGTTGATGATGGCTCTATTGGGAGGGAATAGACATGCACTATTCGTTCACTTCACCATATTTCAATTCAATAATAGGACTTGGTTCTAGCCTTCATTCGTTAATTGATGAACTGTAATAATTAAATTTAGATTTGGTTGATAACCACTCTATGTTATGATTGATTATGTATTGGTTGTGATCTTCGATCACCCTTCGTTATACTTGCTTGAATTCAGACTATTGTCATGCCATGGTTCTATTAGATAGTGATATCTTTATGTCATTAGTTGATATTATTCAAATTCTTCCGCATTATGGTTGTATGTTAGATGATTTAGGTGACATCTCGGCTTCTGAATAGCTAGGGTGTTACAGTTGGTATCAGAGCGGGCTTTAGGTCCGTGGTTAATAGAAATATATTAAAATAACACACTGTGCACAGTAGGTGGGGTTGGGTAATTCATTGTTTCCGCATTTTTATTGTTATGTTTCATTGGTTGAGCAATTGTTGAATTACTTCTGTACTATTTTTCTTGTTGTTAATCTATGATATAATGTGATATCCTATATCTATGAATTTATTCTATGATTGTCATGAGATGATTCTATATATTCATAATTGATTTTAACAGTCATGCGTGTTGATAACAGATGTTAAGAAGTTGAGGTCGTGGTTATTGCCCTGGGATTCTCCAGGCTACACCACCATTCGTGGTAGGGTAATAGAGAAGTACTTACCCCCGTTCCATAGTTATGTGTTGAGCATGAGATCCTTGATGAAGTTGTTGTCTTCCTTAAGCTTGTACTTGGTCTCCTGGTTGTAGTTCCTTGCAGTTGCTGAACTTCTTTTGATTGGTGGTTATATTGAACTGGGCTAGCTCCATTTGGTCTCTATTTGTTTTTTGTAATAATTATTGTTCTTCCGACTACTGTGATATTTCTGCTACTTGTGAACGTAGTTAATTTGCAAGAATGATCTTTTTACAGAAGTTCTGTTTTATCCTCTGTTGGAAATTGTAACTCAATTGTTCGCTTGGAATTTCGGGCAGTGGAAGATTTCTTTTGCAAGTTCTTTATAAAGTGGATGCATTGACCTTGCATATTTCTTTTGGGTTAATTTGAGAGTTGAAGTTTTATGCCTCTCTTATGATAAAGAGTATGTCAAAACCCTTTAGTGATGTATTGTCATACTTATCTAAGAGGTTTTATTTAAGAGAATTATTTGGTATGGTTGGAGTTGTCAGGTTGGCTTAATATCTTGGTGCAAACCAATGATTCTTAATTAGTGTCTTCAAAAGTGAAGTTATCTTTGCATTGGTAAATATTAACATTAAATCTGTCTTCTATTTGGATACCTGAAGAATTTGTACAAATTCTAAATTCACCTGTTTTTGCCATGCTAAATTGTTGTTATATGTATGAAGAAATGGATGAGGGTTGTTGTATTGACTTACAAAATCTTGTCCTAGAAATATTCCATTGCTAAAGTTTAAGGATATTTCATTCCAATTTCTGATCAAAAATAGAACTATGAATGCTTCCGTGATTACATAATCATCAGTTGTTAGTAGTAATGGTTAGAGTACTACTAGTGTGAGCTTGTTAAAAAGAGATTTGTTTCAGCTTTGTGGCTTTCGCACTAGGTTTCTTTTCTAGAATGAGTTGTTATTACAATCTTATATGATGATGGAATTTTTATGACACGAATTGTTATGTTTCTTTTGGAAGGTTTATTGATGTGACAGTAAGATAAATTGAATGATACCAAGAATTTATGTTATTGAAGTTAATATAATGTTCAGTAATGTGAGGGTGATGTTGATTCTTTTATAGAGAAGGAATTTTGATCGTTTTTCGTGATGTCTCTTAAATGAAAATATTTCAAAAGTTGCATTCGTGATCCCTTGGTGTTCAAGATTTATGTGGTAATTGGAAGTTGTCGAGTGAAGCGACGTGTTGCAAAGTTATAATGGTTCTTCAGTTATTCAAGTGATTTGATCTTGGATGCTTGTTTGTTCTTATCTGTTAAGGTATGATATTCACTTCGCGTAAGGCATGTGCTTTCAATTGTGGATTCCACTTATGTTCTTTGAGTTTATTGTTTAATTGGTTTTTCCCTTGTTCCTGTGTTCATTGCGAGTGGTAAATGATTTTCTAGTTGGTGAAAATCATTTCCATTTGCCTCTTCTTTTGAGAAAGAATCAACCCATTCTTTTCACATGGGTCTTTCGAAGTGTTTTCTAATTGTTGTGTGAGATTGATGTTAATACTTGTAGTAAATTGATCACCTAAATGGGATTGTCCTATTCTTTCTTAAGAGTTTCGTGTGATTTAGTCTTAAAGGCTCTTTGGTTTGAGTTCACAAAGTGAGGTTGCAATCAAAGAAATTTTTTGTGATTTCTTCAAGAGGAAATTAATCCGTTTGCTTTCCGTGAAATCCCGTAAATGAAAATATTTCGAGCTTTGTGGCTGAGAACATTTGGATCTCATGCTTCATGTATACTTGAACTGTTCCGAGCAAATATGACATGTTGAAGAATTTTATTGGTTCTTAATTAGTTCTTGTGGTTTGGACTAAAGACCTTATCTTGTTCGTTGTGGCAAAGTGTTGTTATAGTCAAACGATTAATTTTAGTGTTAAAGAAAAGAGTGCAGTAGGAGTATTTGAGAATTGGAGTCAAGTTTTGTAACTTGTGGTTATTTGAATCGTGTCTAAACTTTCTGCTCTTTCCGCACAAGAGTTGTCACGTTTCAATCGCATTGTCATTTTCTTATTGGTTATTATTTGCTATTCCCTTTTCGAGGGATGTGTGCCCTCAACTGTGAACTCAACTTCCGTTTTTCAAGATCTTTGTTATCAGACTATTTCTTCTGGTTTCGTGATCACTATGAGGAGCGACGTTTTCCTGTGTGACGAAACTCGTCCTTGTTCGTCTCTTTCTTTTGAGAAAGGATCAACTGTTTTGTGTTGTAAAGTTTTACAAAGTGTAATCTGGCAACTGATTTGTGCTGGTTAAGTAATGGTAGTGATGAGATTTTGCTACCAAGCTATTAGAGGATTAGTAAAAGATGAATTGGTTTTGACCTGTACCTCTTGGAGGAAATTTTATTCAAATGGAATATATTGTTTCGAAGCAAGACTGAATGGTGTTACGACTAAGTAGAACCTATGGTATAGTGTAATTCCAGAACCTTAGTTCATGTTGGAACGTTGGGAATTGTCGAAGGTATGGAAACCTTGATCAATTTTTATAGAGTAACGCAATTGGATAGTATTGCGAGATTGTGTGGGTGATTTCTGATGAAGACAATGAGTGAGTATGTTAGAATTGTGGGGATGTTACAGATTCAATCTGATGATTCCTCTATTTGTTATAAGAGAAGTTCATTGTAGAGGTCATGGAAGTTAAATTTTGGGCTTTGCATTTTTATGCTAGACATTTGGTCGCCTAATGATTGTGTGTAGAGAAAATAGAATAATGGCATTTCCTGAGCAGTGGAATGATCATTGATAGAACCCTTCTGATGTAGTACATGAATGTGTGTACTAAGGATTCTGAATTGTTATTCTTGAAAGTTGGAAGTGATGTGATTGCGTGGGATCTATTTTGAGGTGCTTTGGGCGCCTTCTGTCAAATTAATTTCGTCAGTAGAAGGAGCTGTCTAGAGTGTTTGGTGGGATCAATAGAGCCTTTCCACAAAGGTGTGGATGATGTATTTCGGTTTGAGCATAATTTGAGGATGTTAATTTAAGAGGTTTGAGCTCGTGTGGTATGCGATGAATTTGAATTCCAAGGTTTGAGAGAAATTTTATTCCTAAAAGAGAAACTGAGAAAAAGGATATTTCCTCGGGTATTGAAGCATTTTCTTGATTCTCGTTTGAGCTTTGTGTTGTTGACTGATGTCTTTGGCTATTTGGGTTGGCGCTGAACTGTCATGTATGGTTCTTTCCAGTTTGGACAAAATAAAAGAAGTATTTGATTTGGGCATCCGGGTTATTTCTCATTTGGCTTTCGTTCTGTTCATTCGCAAATTGCCTAATTAGGGAGAGGAATGGTTTTTGAGATGAATTGTTAATTTTGGATTTGATCCTTTTGGTGGAGAATTGGCATTGCGTGGTTACGATGAGAACTCTTTACTTTCAGTTGGATTCTCTTTGTAAAACAGTTGTTTAACAACAAGTTCTGCTGTGCATTCTTGATTAAAGGAGGTGCTCCTTATTAGATGAAGAGTTCGATTTTGAGTATGTTGTGTGCTTTTGTACCAAAAGGGGAAGTTGGCCCAGGTACATTGGTTCGTTTTCGACAGTTGCATGGATTATGAAGTTGGCATATCGCTTTGACCGTATCGGATCCATAAGCGAGGAACGCAATATCTGGTATGTTCTGGTGTTAAGTGAGAACTTCAAAAATTTGGGATTTGAGGTTTCGTTAGAGCCGTTGACCTTTGAGTAAGACCCCATATCTGAGTCTCGTCCGGTACGTATACTGGAGGGTCGGGACGAGCATTGGGGCATAAGACGTTGATATCCGTTGAGGTGCCATGGGCGCATCCATGTGAGCGTGAAGCGACCTGGGAGCTGGAGTCTCATATGCACGAGCCATATCCGGATGTGTTCATGTCCAGAGCGTGTTAATTGTTGTTTCGTTTCAGAGGCAGTTGTTCTTTTGTTATTTCGGTGTTTAGATTCGGGTTGAATCTGTAAGGGGGTAGAATGTAATACCCCAAATATCAATTGGAGAAAATATTATTCGGGAGAGGGAAATTTATTCAATATCGATTGTAACAAAGTTTAGAGATGGAATTAAGTTCAAAATTCAGAATTTTAGGAGAGGAATGGGCCGCCAACCCATATTCGAGAGGAGAGGAGCCGGCCATAGTGGCCCAAGGCCCATAAGTGGGCTGGCAGCCCATTAGAAGGCAAGGAAGGGGAGGGGACCAAACCCTAGCCACTCCTTGCTACAGTAGCCAATGTGCTACAGTAGCGGCGTGCTACAGTACTTCGCCTCCTGCTACTCCTCCTCTCCCGGGCGCCACCCTCCCTGCTGCCGACCATCGGGAAGAAGAAAGGAGAAGGGACTAGGAGAGGAGCTTCTTCGAGGATAGATCATCGTCTTCCCGCGGGTCTTCAAGGGTAACGATGTGTTTTTTCCGCTGTTTGATGATGATTAGTTGTGAATTCGAGTAGTTGGATTGGATCGAATTGCTGCTGTTAGAATTTCAGAATCTGTCCAGATTGTTGCGTGGCCAATTTCGGATCCTTAGAAACCGAATTGGAGATATCCACCTGCTAGAGATATTTAGATAATGTTTTAGCTTTCCGTGGCCGCCAAGAACACCTAATTCCGACATACGAATCAAAAGTTATGATAGTTTCAATCTTGCTGCCCAGAATTCTGACGAGATTAATCTGTTAATTTGTCTTTTAATTTATGTTCATGTTAGAGGCAAATTCAGGGTTTCCACTCAACTATATTGTTTTAGAAAATTTCATAACCTTTCCAGAATGTCAAAGAACGCCCTAATCGAAGTTGTAGATCAAAAGTTATGCTATGTTCTTTACTGCTGTTCGTTTCGTTTGGGCAGAATCTGTCTTCTGAGTTCAACTGCCTGTTAGCATTTTATTTTGGCCGAATTGGGTTATCTCGCCAACTATAATGTTGTAGATATGTTTGTTAATTTTCTTTAGGAACTGAGCTCACCTCATTTCGAGTCCCAGGTCAATAGTTATGGTTATTTTCGTTCTGCTGTCCAGATTCGATTCCGTGGTTGTGTTGCTTGTTTCGATTAGTGATTATGGCTATTTCTTGGGTGTTCGGATAGTATTGTAGAACGTTAATGGTAGTGTCTTGTAGCATGTTGTTCTTATTTCGAGTACTTACTTGTGTAGGCGGAGAGGCTTCGGGTTTAAGGGCACTGTCTTTGCCTACTCACGCGTCGCAACACGAAAGGCAAGTACTTTGATGTTCTGATGATTAGTGAATGCTGGATGCTTGATGTTGGTATTGTGCTTTTCTGTGATCCATGAGAATATTCAAATTTTATGTTCCTTTCTTATGTGTTAATTCCATGTGTAGACATGATGCCTTTCATAATTCATATTTCAATACATGCATCCATTTTTCATGTTCCTTCCACGGGAGTGGATTATAAGACCCATCAATTCCAAATGGACACGTAAGACCCACCATTCCAATATGGGCAGATTTGGACACCCGTGATGAAACGTTCTTCATACGGGACTTGGATCCTCGCATTTTATTAAATGCGGCTTAGGTGAACACCGACGGTGTGTCACTAGCTATACCGGTATAAGCACGCAGTGCGATTCATTACTTTCAATCAATCCATTCATTTCATTCATTCATATTGTAACATCCCAAATGTATAATTAGGGTTATTCAAGTATAATTATATGTGTAGAAATTAAAACTTTTTCACATCTTGAAAACCCTAATCTCTTATGTAATTCTTGTCCAAGAGTTGTGTAATCTAAAACACAAAGCTCTTGTTGACCAAAAGTCAAATTCATTTATCCAATTGTCTAAATCTGGTGTCAAACATTGAATATATTTTCCTTGGTCCCCAAAACTGTGTGGGACCCTCTGAAAAATATCACAAGTTGCAAAACTTGTTTGATAAACTTTGGAGGTAAAACAATCCTTTGAACAGCCTTAATGAATTTCCTGAGAAAAATGCGTTGCATAATAACCTCTAGAAATTTTATGTAAGGTTAATCTCTTTGTCAGCAAGCTCAGTTAAAATTTCATGACTTTTGGAGTTGAATTGCTATTCCAAACAATTCTGCTAAGTTTCAGCTGTTAAAAACTAAATTTAAAGCCTACACTGCTTCCTTGGGCTAGCCATTTGTGCAAAGTCTGGTCCGGCCCAACCGTGTCTGCACCCCTGAGACTTCTTCTCCATTTGAGCAGGTCGCACGTGGGATTTACATCCAACCGCCACGACCTCCTCCGCGATCAACACCGCAAAGACCTCCTCGCCTCACCGAGTCATAACCGTTGGATCAAAGATCCACGGTCATGACCTCCCCAATGTGTTAAACCGCAAAGACCTCCTTCGATATCTATCACCTCTGGTCATAGCCCTTGGATTAAGATCCAACCGCCCCGACCTCCCTTGCTATCAAACCTCAAAACCACCTTCCACCTTGGCGAGGTCATAGTCATGGATTTATATCCAACCGCCTCGACCTCCCTCACCGTTAAGCTAAGCAAACTTCCCACCTACATGAGGTCACGACCATTGGATCAAAAATCCATGGTCGCGACCTCCTCCTCTTAAGCTAACTATCATACCTCCTTTGCACTCACTTGAGGTCGAGCCGTTGGATCGATCCAATGACCCGACCTCCCTCAAAATATCCAACGACAAGACCTCCCCTATCTCTTGTTGTGCACCGCTGATTAAAATCCACGGTCACGACCTCCTCTGGTCTCATGCGCCGATCTCCAGCACAAGACGTGAGGTCGCTTGTTCTTAGATCTAGATCTAATGGCCATGACCTCCCTTGTGTGTCGTGCGAGGCTCAGGACCTCCCCTGTTTTGATCACCACCGTTGGATCAAAATCCAAAGGTCTTGACCTCCCTCGCGCTTCACGCAAAGCCTCAGACCTCCCTTTGGTTGTGCGCCTTGATTCAAATCCTAAGGCCATGACCCCCTCATGTTTTTAAGTTCATGTGCGGTTAAGACCTCACAGAGGTCCGACTGCTGGATGGAGATCCAACGCTTTGGACCTCCCCGTCCTATTTTCCCACGCGTCGCTTACACATTAAGGAAATCGGAGGGCCACGACCTCCCAATCCTTGATCGTATGGCTGGGACCTCCTCCCACTCATTTGAGCGTAACGGTTCAAAATTGTCATCCGATGGTTAGGACCTCTCCCAGGTTTTATCCAACGGCCATAAGGACCTCCCCTGTTCTTCTCCTTCCTCGGGCGCGCCTGCAAGCTCTGAGCAGTGGAGTTAATGCCCACTTGTCCCATGTGTACTTATAACAACTCTTTCTCGACCAAGATTTAATGCAGTCACCTTCCTTCTCTCGTCAAGACAGCTCGCACCTTGTCAACTTTACATCTTGTCCAAATGCCCTAGACCGTGCCATGGGCCAAGCTCACCATGAGCTTAGCCAGTGGTCCATGACCTCCTGTGCCCTAAGTATAAAGCCTCCCCACTTGCTGCCGTTGGCTTCCTTTGCACACTATTGTTCCTTGGCTTACACCTGTGTCTTTGTGAGCTCTAAACCACCAAAGCTTCCTTGGCCGCCATTGCTTTGGAGCTTGAAGCCCCTCGGTGGGCAAGGGTCACTGGAGATTTCTTCTCCTCTCCTTGCTTCCATTTGTGCCTTCCTTTGGGACCAAGACCTAACTTGTTTTGGTTTGGGCATTTACTGAGAGGTGGACAAAGGGGATCTTGAGCTGAGTTGTAGCCGTGGAGCAACCTCATCTTCCTCGGCTCGGTCTTCACCTTCATCCACTTCCCCAGCGCCTTAGGACCTCCAGGTAAACCTCCTGCTAGTCCTTTAGCGCTGGGCACCCGCTGAATGATGTCGCGGAGCTTTTATTTGGGCGCCGCTGAATGTCGCGCTGAGCTTCCCTTTTGCGTTTTGGATTTTGGCCGTGTGGTGCCTTCGTTGTCCTCTCGGCTCATGGCGTTTAAAATCGCCGCTGTTGAGAGTAGGCCTCGAGCGCCACAGATGCGCTGGCTATTGCGGTCCCGACGGTGCCCTCGGTCGCGGCGCCGCCGTGCCTAAATCGCCGGCGATAAGCCGTGGGGCGTCCTCAAATCTTTGTCGAACGTCCCGACCGTGCCATTGTCGTTTAGGACAGATTCACCGTTTAAATGCCTCAATCATTGCAATCATGGGGTTAGCGTTAAATGCCATTAACCCCGTCTTTTGCGCGCATTTAAGACCTCCATGTACCTCCTCGCTGTCCCGCGCAAGATTATTCCATGTCCAAGCGTGCGTGCTGGCTGGGTCAGACATCGAGACCTCCTCCGAGGAGATCTGGAGCGCCCAAGACCTCCCTTGCGAACGTGGCCGTCCTGACCTCCACGGAGGTCTCATGGACGTTAGGACCTCCCTTGGAACATCTGGACCGTCCAGGACCTCCCCTGTGAGGTCTTGACGATGTAGATCTTCCTTTGGGAGATCTTGATAGTTTAGATCTTCCTTTGGAAGATCTCAACCGTTGAGGATCTCCCCCTTTAGATCTGGTCCGTCCCGGACCTCCCCTCATCGTTGTGGTCCGTTGGATTCTCCATCTGCGGCCACGACCTCCCCTCGTCCCGCACTTGCGCGTGTGTGCGTTACCTCCTGGGAGGTCTGAGCCGTTAGATCTATGATCTGTGGCTCACGTCCTCCCATGTCCTTGTGAGTTTTAGAAATTCCAGTGAGCTCTAGTTATAACTAAAAATTGTATGAACTTTAGAATTTCATATCTTTGTCGTTTTAAATCCAAATGAGGTCGTTCAAAGTGTGTTAGCTCTGTATTGAACTTGACTTTAATCCGAAAATGATTGTAAGTTGAGTTCAGCTCCAGAGCACAGTTTGCCCTTAGATTTTAAAACCAACTTTAAATATACACTTAAATCAATGCTTAACTTGTAAAATACATAACTAATGCTCTGTAGATTATTTTTGGGTGAGACCAACTTTGTTGGTTTCCTCTATTAGTGATCTCCTGTGAAAATTGGTTTTGAGCATGTTGCTGTTAGGAAAATGAGGACTTGTGCATTATAATTTTGTTCAAATTCTTGTTTTTGAAAATTTATAGAAAGTGCAATATAGCTCCAAATGAGATGAACTCAATTGTGTTATTCATCTCATGAGGTGCTGGTTTCACAGTAAAATCTCAGTGTCACTACTGTTCTAGAAAATGTTGCCTCATAATTAAATTAGTGAATAGTGCAGTTTGGTATTTTAGGGGCTGAGCAGAATTGTTTTGCTCATAACTTTTGCATTGAGAATCCAAATCAATTGGTTCTTGTTGCAAAATTCCCTAAAAATCACCCTCTTTCTGCTGTAGAAAATTCAGCGAATTTGGAGTTCGTTTGTTGTGCTGTCTTTGTTGTGTTTCGTCGTTCTTATCGGTTCTTTCTCGCTTTTCCGTTAGGCTTCGACATTTGTGGCGATCCCGAGAGTGACCCTCTGCCACCACTTGGCCAGCAACATCAAGGCAAGCAGTTTGATCATTTCCATCAATGTCCCATTACTTAAAGCTTAATACTTTGTTTTACTTCTATGTATGCATGCTACTTTGTGTTAAATGTCGCTAGCAATCCTATAGTTGCATAATCTGTAGGAATTGTTTATCCTCTACTACCATGAGCCTAGGTTATTTGCTGTGGTTTGAGCTCGTTGGATGAGCTCTTATCACTTAGTAGTTTCGCTTTTAAATTGCTTAGACATGCTTAGTTATCGGTAGAAATGGGCGATCATCGACTTAGTCGATGGTCTTGATCACTCAAAACTGATTATTACTCCTATATGTCCAGCACTTGTGCTTTGATTTAATTTGTAAAATCAAAAACTGAAAATAAAAGATTGATTTAGACTTGGGCATATTGGATGGATGGTGTGGTTTTTGGATGTGGTGGTATGCCTGAGTCAACAAGGACCGAATTCTTGCGCCATTGATCCAAGCAATTTTACGTGCTAACCACACGAGGGGCATATGGAACCCCTCTTGACTAAGTACTTTGGGCGGTGTTAATTGGGGTCGCTCGGTTGGTGTGTTTTTAAAGATAAAATGTGTGTGTGATGTGGGAGGGGAGCATTAGCTTCCGGGTAGGTTGTGTGATGTCTCCTTCTCCCCGTGGGTTGTGCGACTCAGAATTAGCATTGTCCATTGGAAATGTCTCGTAGGACTTAGCCGTGCCGGCACACCTAAGGTAGTGTGCTTAAAGGAAAGGCGGTCTGACGTGTGGGTACATTGGTACACCCCTGCAGGGATAAAACTATTCGAATAGCCTCGTCCTAGGTTATGGACACGCTTGGTTATTTCCCGTAAGAATTAGACTACAACCTTTAATTAAAACTTGACATGGTTGGTATGAACGGGAGTTCATGCTATTGTTGTGGTGACTATTGGGTTAGTCACTTCGAGTGTTGATCTTGTTGTTGTTACTATGTTATTATCTCGTTGTTACTTCAACATTTAAAATGCTTTGCCAAATTGCCTTCAATCTATTATGTTATTGCAAATAAATGTTGCTTTATGCTAAAATGAGTCCAAAGCCTCATCCACTTAAATAAAGCTTGCATGTAGCTATTTATAGTTCTGTTATCTCACACGTAAGTCTTATGGAGTACTTTATGTACTCATCCGCCCGTGGTTGTGGCAATTTTGTGGCTTTTGTTGCAGAGGAAGAAGGAGAGCTCCAAGAGCCTCTCTTTTGCGCTTACGTGTTGCGCTTTCTTGACGACTAGCTTGGCGGTCGGTCGATGCCTAGGGTTAAGGCACACCGATTGGCTTTGTGTTATAGCCATCTTTATGGCACTTTTGCTTCATTGTTGTCTCTTTAGAACTGTTGTTATTTGGCCTAAGGGCCCTCTTTGTAATAACCTATCCTTATTTATATTAACTTCTGGTTTGTTGCTTATGTTCTATGTGTGTATGGAATTGATACATTCTTTTGTTGTGAGGTATGTATACTGCATTCTGGGGAGTATACATCTCTCGAGACTGGGTTTATTTGGTTGATAATACTAGGGTCAATTGGATGACTAAGTATTATGAGCTTAATAAATCCGGGTGCTCACAAAAATTGGTATCAGAGCTATACTGACCGTAGTAACGCAAGCTTGGTCGTCTTTAGGATATTTTAAAAACCTAATTTCAAAGTATCAAATGGGTTTTGAAAGCTTAAGAAAATTCTCAGATTTTATTCCTCATCTATCTTAGCTTTCTCTTCTCATCTCACTCCAATTTGAGTTTTAAAAGTTGTTTTCCTCTCTTCCCTTCTACAAAATAGTTGTTATCGATTAATTGGGTTTTGGATAACTTATGAGAGTTCTAAATGTGAAATCTTGGCTGCCTTTTGGTGAAGAATAGAAGTGTTTGGAGCCGAAATACAAATCTGGAAATTTTGGACAGCCAACAAGCATTTCCGGACAGCAAGCTCAAAGGTTCCAATTAGGGTAGAGAATGAGAGGTTAAATCAACTAAAACTTGTGGGAATAAAAGGGTAAGATGTGATACTAGTTGGCTAAGTATCTAACACTTATTTCGCTGTATTAACCTTGCTCTCTAATAGTTTTAGATCTCATCTTACAATCTGATTTTTAATCTTCTCGATCAATTACTCGTTCATTCAATACGGGTTAGTTGAGTTGAGAAGTCGAGCCTTGTTTTTGGGTGTGTCTTGGCTGTTTTTAGAGTTTTTTTTAGAAGCTTCTAAAGTTGATTTACTCGCTGTTTTGGCTTTCGTTTAGGGTGATATTCCATTCCCCTAGTCGATCGCTTTTGCTTTTCTTTAAGGCTTTGTTTTTCGGGTTTAGTTGCTAACAAAAATTTCTTGTAACAGGATGGCCGGACGCACTCAGAGCGTGCCAAGGCTGGCCACCTGGTCCGACGAGGAGCTTCCTCCTCCTCCGATCATGGCCGAGGTTCTTCTTCAGATCGAAGCAAACCGCCGCGGATGACAGAGAGTTCTCTCGACGCCATCGCGCAACACCACCGCACTTACCGAGCTTCGTGATCCGGGCAAGGGAACGCCCATCACCGCGTGGAGGACTCGCGGAGTTTCTTCAGACTCAGCCTCCTACCTTTTCCCGGCCCGAGGACCCGTTGGATGCGGACGATTGGCTTGTCTCCGTGGAGCGTAAGCTCCGATCGCGAAAGCTAGGAGCACGAGAAGGCGCTGTTCAGATCGCACCACCGGAGGGTGCAGCTTTGTCATGGTGGGAGAGCTTTCTGCCATGCAGCCCGCAGACCACACCGCCTCTTGGGAGGAGTTTCAGATCGCCTTCCGTCGGGCTCACATCCTGCCGGCTTGATGGAGATCAAGAAGGGGAGTTTCTTGCGCTCAAGCAAGGGCGTAGCTCGACCATGGAGTATGTCTACGAGTTCAACCATTTAGCTCGTTATGCTCCCCGAGGACGTGGCCACCGATATGGCTAAGGTGCCAAGTTCAGCGTGGCTTGTCCGAGGAGTGAAGGACAAGCTATCCATTGTCGACTTTCTGATTTTCAGACCTTGGTCGACAAGGCCATCGTCACGAAAGCATGCGGCTCGAGAGCTTATGGACTCCGCATAGCGCAAGTGGAGGCCCATAAGTCATCTAGGCCGCCTTCCTCCGTCCCGCTTCGGCGGTCTCGAGGTACCGATCTCATTCTTGGCGCCCGAGGTTACCTCGCCTGTTCCTCGTTAAATGCAGAGCCGTGTCTCGACCACGTGCACTGCGAGTCAAGAGAGCGGCCCGCAAACCCAAATGCTGGGTCACATGCTTTTCTTGCAACCGAAGGGCCATTACGCAAATAATTGCCCTAAGAAGACAGAGCCCCTCCCTAATGGAGGACGCGGGCAGAGGTGGTGCATCTCAGACCAAAGATCGTCCGGCTACCCAAGGCGTGGGTAGTGGTCGCGTCAACGCCGTCACTTGAGAGGAGGCTCAGAGGCACCCGACGCCGTGCTAGGTACACTTTCGTTAACTCTCACCCTCTTCGTCTTTTGTTTGATTCAGAGCATCTCATTCCTTTGTTTCTGAGTCTTTTGCTGCTGTTGGAGAGCTTCTTTTCTCTCCATTGTCGGTCCCGCTACTCATTCGCTCTCCTGGTTCGGAGTTGAGAGCCGAATCTGAGTGTAGGGATGTTCCTATCGAGATCGAAGGCGTAGGGTTCTTAGCAAACCTTATCCTTCTCCATTCAGCGAGTCTTGATGTGATTCTTGGCATGGATTGGTTGTCCCAAAGACATGGGGCAAATCGATTGCGCCAGAGGCTCATCTCTATCTAGTCCCTCCGTGAAAGGTTTCGCTTTTAAAGTCGCTAGATCCTCATCTCTTCGCGCTTGAAGCGAAGCCCGTTCTAGATATTAGCGAAGTCCCAACAGTTTGTGACTTCGTTGATGTCTTTCCCAAATCTTCCAGGATGCCACCCGCTCGAGACCTCGAGTTTGTCATTGAGTTGGCTCCTGCATCGCCCCTATCTCAAAGAGGCCTTATCGGATGCCACCGAACGAGTTGGTGGAATTGAAGAAGCGATTAAGTATGAGCTGCAAGAGAAGGGTTTCATCCGCCTAGCTCATCTCCTTGGGGTTGTCCAAGAATCTTCGTAAAGAAGAAGGATTTGTATTTTTGCGCATGTAAGTTGACTACGCCCACTTAATGAAGTGACGGTAAGAACAAGTATCCATTGCCCCGCATTGACGATCTCTTCGATCAATTAACCGGAGCTCGAGTTTTCTCCAAGATTGATTTGAGAGTGGGATATCATCGAGTTCGGATTCGACCGAGGATATTCCAAAGACCGCGTTCTCTACTCGCTACGGCTTGTATGAGTACACCGTCATGTCATTCGCTTAACCAATGCTCCCGCTTTGTTCATGAACCTTATGAATTCGGTATTCATGGAGTATTTGGATAAGTTTGTCGTGGTCTTCATCGATGATATTCTTATCTACTCCAAGAACGATGAGGAACATGCCGAGCATCCTGCTTGTGTTGAGCAAAGCTGCGTGAGCACCAACAGTCGCTGAAGTTCAGCAAGTGTGCGTTACGGTTGAAGGAAGTGTCTTTCTTAGGCCACGCTCTTTCAAAGGGAGGCGAGCCCGTTGACCCTAGCAAGGTCAGCGATGTTCTTTCATGGAGTCACTGCTTTGGTCACCGATGTACGGAGTTTTCTCGGTTTAGCGGATATTATCGCCGCTTCATCGAGAACTTCTCCAAAATCGCTGGCCGATAACGGAGTTGCTCAAGAAGGACAAGAAGTTCGTGGGTCCGCTGAGTGTGAGGGAAGTTTCCAAATACTCAAGAAGCGTTTGACCACCGCCCCGCTTCTTGTTCTTCCCGATATCCATCGAAGCTTCGATATCTTTTGCGATGCTTCTCGTCGAGGCCTCGGTTGTGTCCTTATGCAAGAAGGCAAGGTAGTGGCCTATGCATCAAGGCAATTGAGACCTCATGAGCTCAACTATCCTACCCATGATTTGGAGTTAGCTGCTGTGATTCATGCACTTAAGATCTGGCGACATTACCTAATCGGTAATCGTTGTGAAGTGTATTCGGATCACAAAAGCTTAAAGTACTTGTTCACACAGCCTGACCTGAACCTCAGGCAAAGGAGATGGTTGGAGTTGATCAAGGACTATGATATGGGTATTCACTACCATCCGGGCAAGGCTAATGTCGTTGCCGATGCGCTTAGTCGCAAAGCGCATTGCAATGCCTTGTTGTCCAGGGAGCTTCAGCCCGCTCTTCTGGAAGAGTTTCAGCGTCTCAACTTGAGTTTAGTTGAGCATGGTTCTCTCGCTGCCTTGGTTGTGCAACCAACCTTGGTGGATCGGATCAAGTCCGCTCAGCAGTCGGATGTTGGAGTGAGCCACATTAAGGCAAATGTCAAGAACGGAACAACCAAGTGCTTTTCTGAGGATGAGCATGGTGTTGTGAGGTTCGGGCAACGCCTTGTGGTTCCAAAGGACATGGAATTGCGGAATTTAATCCTCCGCGAAGCCCATGATTCGCCTTTATCCATTCATCCCGGGGCCACAAAGATGTATCAAGATCTCCGCCAGAGATTTTGGTGGACCCGAATGAAGAGGGAGATCGCGAAGTTCGTTGTCGAAGTCGACGATGTCGTCGTGTCAAGGCGAACATCGGCGTCAACAGATCGCTTCACCTCTGCCAATTCCTGAGTGGAAGTGGGATTCGATCGGAATGGATTTCATCACCGGTCTACCCACGTCCCCGAAGGGAAATGATGCCATTTGGGTCGTCATCGATCGATTGACTAAAGTGGCTCATTTTCTTCCAGTCAAGACCAAGGTTCGTACCGACGCCTTAGCCGAGCTCTATGTCTCTAGGATTGTGAGCTTACATGGCGCACCTAAGACGATCGCTTCGATCGTGGCTCCATCTTTACTTCCGCTTTACGCATAGCTCGCAAAAGGCTATGGGAACCCGTCTTACCTTTAGCACGGCATTTCACCCCCAAACTGATGGTCAGACCGAGAGGGTCAACCAAGTTTTGGAAGACATGCTTCGTGCTTGTGTCCTTTCATATGGGAAGCATTGGGAGAAATGCTTGCCATTCACCGAGTTTTCATATAACAACAGCTTTCAGGCCAGTCTCGGCATGGCACCATTTGAGGCCTTGTACGGGAGAAAGTGTAGAACCCCGTTGAACTGGTCAGAGACCGGTGAGAGACCTCTCTTTGGCCCGGACTCAATCAATGAGGCCGAGCGCCAAGTCCAAATTTTTTCGATATGCGTTTGCGCAGCTCAATCGAGCAAAAGAGCTATGCGGATCGCCGTCGGCGTGAGTTGCGTTTTGAGCCTAATGACTTTGTTTATCTCAAAGTCTCTCCTTTGAAGGGCCATCAACGTTTGGCGTCAAGGGCAAGTTGGCTCTCGATATGTCGGTCCCTACCGCGTTATCGAGAAGAAGGAGCTGTTGCCTACAAGTTGGAGTTGCCGCCTGCACTTGAGGGGGTACATGATGTTTTCCATGTGTCCCAGCTTAAGAAGTGCCTCCGTGTTCCAACTGAGGAAGCTCCGTTGGAAACCCTCGATGTCCAGGAAGATTTGACCTATCGCGAGCACCCTGTTCGCGTACTCGATGAGTCTGAACGAAGGACAAGGAATAAGACCATCAAGTTCCTTAAAGTTCAGTGGTCGAACCATTCTGAAGATGAGGCTACTTGGGAAAGAGAAGATCGTCTGCGTGCGGACTATCCATCTTTCTTTACCGAGTGAGCCAAATCTCGGGACGAGATTTTTGTAAGGGGGGGAGATTTTGTAACATCCCAAATGTATAATTAGGGTTATTCAAGTATAATTATATGTGTAGAAATTAAAACTTTTTCTCACATCTTGAAAACCCCTAATCTCTTATGTAATTCTTGTCCAAGAGTTGTGTAATCTAAAAACACAAAGCTCTTGTTGACCAAAAGTCAAATTCATTTTTCCAATTGTCTAAATCTGGTGTCAAACATTGGAATATATTTTCCTTGGTCCCCAAAACTGTGTGGGACCCCTCTGAAAAATATCACAAGTTGCAAAACTTGTTTGATAAACTTTGGAGGTAAAACAATCCTTTGAACAGCCTTAATGAATTTCCTGAGAAAAATGCGTTGCATAATAACCTCTAGAAATTTTATGTAAGGTTAATCTCTTTGTCAGCAAGCTCCAGTTAAAATTTCATGACTTTTGGAGTTGAATTGCTATTCCAAACAATTCTGCTAAGTTTCAGCTATTAAAAACTAAATTTAAAGCCTACACTTTGTTCCTTGGGCTAGCCATTTGGCAAAGTCGGGTCCTACCAACCGTGTCTCGCACCCCAACAGACCTCTTCTCCACCTTGAGCAGTCGCACTGTTGGATTTACATCCAACCGCCACGACCTCCTCCGCGTCAACACCGCAAAGACCTCCTCACCTCACTGAAGTCATAACCGTTGATCAAAGATCCACGGTCATGACCTCCCCATGTGTTAAACCGCAAAGACCTCCCTTCGATATCTATCACCTCCTGGTCATAGCCCTTGGATTAAGATCCAACCGCCCGACCTCCCTTGCTATCAAACCTCAAAACCACCTTCCACCTTGGCGAGGTCATAGTCATTGGATTTATATCCAACCGCCTCTCGACCTCCCTCACCGTTAAGCTAAGCAAACTTCCCACCTACATGAGGTCACAGCCATTGGATCAAAAATCCATGGTCGCGACCTCCTCCTCTTAAGCTAACTATCATACCTCCCTTTGCACTCACTTGAGGTCGTAGCCGTTGGATCAGATCCAACGACCCACGACCTCCCTCAAAATATCCAAATGCGACAAGACCTCCCTATCTCTTGTTGTGCACCGTTGGATTAAAAATCCACGGTCACGACCTCCTCCCGGTCTCATGCGCGATCGATCTCCACAAGACGTGAGGTCGTTGCCCTTAGATCTAGATCTAATGGCCATGACCTCCCTTATGTGTCGTGGCGAGGCTCAGACCTCCCTGCTTTGATCACCACCGTTGGATCAAAATCCAAAGGTCTTGACCTCCCTCGCGCTTCACGCAAAGCCTCGAGACCTCCCTTTGGTTGTGCGCCTGGATTCAAATCCTAAGGCCATGACCCCCTCATGTTTTTAAGTTCATGTGCGGTTAAGACCTCACAGAGGTCCAAGACTGCTGGATGGAGATCCAACGCTTTGGACCTCCCGTCCCTATTTTCCCACGTCGCTTACACATTAAGGAAATCGGAGGGCCACGACCTCCCAATCCTTGATCGTATGGCTGGGACCTCCTCCCACCATTTGAGCGTAACGGTTCAAAATTGTCATCCGATGGTTAGGACCTCTCCTGTGTTTTATCCAATGGCCATAAGGACCTCCCTCGTTCTTCTCCTTCCTCGGGCGCGCGCAAGCTCGAGCAAAGGAGTTAATGCCCACTTGTCCCTTTGTGTACTTATAACAACTCTTTCTCGACCAAGATTTAATGCAGTCGGCCTTCCGCTTTCTACAGTCAAGACAGGCACGCACCTTGTCAACTTTACATCTTGTCCAAATGCCCTAGACAGTGCCATGGGCCAAGCTCACCATGAGCTTAGCTGGGTCCATGACCTCCTGTGCCCTAAGTATAAAGCCTCCCCACTGTCTGGTTGGCTTCCTTTGCACACTATTGTTCCTTGGCTTACACCCTCTCTTGTGAGCTCTAAACCACCAAAGCTTCCTTGGCCGCCATTGTTTGGAGCTTGAAGCCCCTCGGTGGGCAAGGGTCATTGGAGATTTCTTCTCCCTCTCCTTGCTTCCATTTGTGCCTTCCTTTGGGACCAAGACCTAACTTGTTTTGGTTTGGGCATTTACAGAGGTGGACAAAGGGATCTTGGAGCTGGAGTTGTAGCCGTGGAGCAACCTCATCTTCCTCACTCGGTCTTCACCTTCATCCACTTCCCCGGCAAATACCTTAGGACCTCCTGTAAACCTCCCGCTAGTCCTTTAGCTGCTGGCACCCGCTGAATGATGTCGCGGAGCTTTATTTGGGCGCGACGCTGAATGTCGCGTGAGCTTCCCTTTGCGTTTTGGATTTTGGCCGTGTGGTGCCTTCGTTGTCCTCTCGGCTCACGGCGTTTAAAATCGCCGCCGCTTGAGAGTAGGCCTCGATCGCGCACAGATGCGCTGGCTATTGAGGTCCCGACGGTGCCCTCGGTCGCGCCCGCCGTGCCCTAAATCGCCGGCGATAAGCCGTGGGACGTCCTCAAATCTTTGTCGAACGTCCCGACCGTGCCATTGTCGTTTAGGACAGAGATTCACCGTTTTAAATGCCTCAATCATTGCAATCATGGGGTTAGCGTTAAATGCCATTAACCCCGTCTTTTGCGCAGATTAAGACCTCCGCAGCGGACCTCCTCGCTGTCCCGCGCATTTATTCCATGTCCAGCGGCGTCTTGGCTGGTCTCAGACATCGAGACCTCCTCCGAGGAGATCTGGGCGCCCAAGACCTCCCTTGCGAATCGTGGCGTCCTGCACCTCCCCGGAGGTCTCAGGACGTTAGGACCTCCCTTGGAACATCTCGACCGCCCAGGACCTCCCAGTGAGGTCTTGACGATGTAGATCTTCCTTGGGGAGATCTTGATAGTTTAGATCTTCCTTTGGAAGATCTCAACAGCTGAGGATCTCCCCTTTAGATCTGGTCCGTCCGGACCTCCCTCATCGCTGTGGTCCGTTGGATTCTCCATCTGCGCCCACGACCTCCCTCGTCTCGCACTTGGCGGCGTGTGTGCATTACCTCTGGGAGGTCTCGAGCCGTTAGATCTATGATCTGTGGCTCACGTCCTCCCATGTCCTTGTGAGTTTTAGAAATTCCAAAGTGAGCTCTAGTTATAACTAAAATTGTATGAACTTTAGAATTTCATATCTTTGTCGTTTTAAATCCAAATGAGGTCGTTCAAAGTGTGTTAGCTCTGTATTGAACTTGACTTTAATCCAAAAATGATTGTAAGTTGAGTTCAGCTCCAGAGCACAGTTTGCCCTTAGATTTTAAAACCAACTTTAAATATACACTTAAATCAATGCTTAACTTGTAAAATACATAACTAATGCTCTGTAGATTATTTTTGGGTGAGACCAACTTTGTTGGTTTCCTCTATTAGTGATCTCCTGTGAAAATTGGTTTTGAGCATGTTGCTATTAGGAAAATGAGGACTTGTGCATTATAATTTTGTTCAAGTTCTTGTTTTTGAAAATTTATAGAAAGTGCAATATAGCTCCAAATGAGATGAACTCAATTGTGTTATTCATCTCATGAGGTGCTGGTTTCACAGTAAAAATCTCAGTGTCACTACTGTTCTAGAAAATGTTGCCTCATAATTAAATTAGTGAATAGTGCAGTTTGGTATTTTAGGGGCTGAGCAGAATTGTTTTGCTCATAACTTTTGCATTGAGAATCCAAATCAATTGGTTCTTGTTGCAAAATTCCCTAAAAATCACCCTCTTGCTGCTGTAGAAAATTCAGCGAATTTGGAGTTCGTTTGTTGTGCTGTCTTTGTTGTGTTTCGTCGTTCTTATCGGTTCTTTCTCGCTTTTCCGTTAGGGCCGACATTTGTGGCGATCCCGAGTGACCCTCTGCCACCACTTGGCCAGCAACATCAAGGCAAGCAGTTTGATCATTTTCATCAATGTCCCATTACTTAAAGCTTAATACTTTGTTTTACTTCTATGTATGCATGCTACTTTGTGTTAAATGTCGCTAGCAATCCTATAGTTGCATAATCTGTAGGAATTGTTTATCCTCTACTACCATGAGCCTAGGTTATTTGCTGTGGTTTGAGCTCGTTGGATGAGCTCTTATCACTTAGTAGTTTCGTTTTAAATTGCTTAGACATGCTTAGTTATCGGTAGAAATGGGCGATCATCGACTTAGTCGATGGTCTTGATCACTCAAAACTGATTATTACTCCTATATGTCCAGCACTTGTGCTTTGATTTAATTGTAAAATCAAAAACTGAAAATAAAAGATTGATTTAGACTTGGGCATATTGGATGGATGGTGTGGTTTTTGGATGTGGTGGTATGCAGAGTCAACAAGGACCGAATTCTTGCGCCATTGATCCAAGCAATTTTGCGTGCTAACCACACGAGGGCATATGGAACCCTCTTGACTAAGTACTTTGGGCGGTGTTAATTGGGGTCGCTTTCGGTTGGTGTGTTTTAAAGATAAAATGTGTGTGTGATGTGGGAGGAGCATTAGCTTCGGGTAGGTTGTGTGATGTCTCCTTCTCCCGTGGGTTGTGCGACTCGAATTAGCATTGTCCATTGGAAATGTCTCGTAGGACTTAGCCGTGCGGCACACCTAAGGTAGTGTGCTTAAAGGAAAGGCGGTCGGCGTGTGGGTACATTGGTACACCCTGCAGGATAAAACTATTCAATAGCCTCGTCTAGGTTATGGACACGCTTGGTTATTTCCGTAAGAATTAGACTACAACCTTTAATTAAAACTTGACATGGTTGGTATGAGCGGGAGTTCATGCTATTGTTGTGGTGACTATTGGGTTAGTCACTTCGAGTTGATCTTGTTGTTGTTACTATGTTATTATCTCGTTGTTACTTCAACATTTAAAAATGCTTTGCCAAATTGCCTTCAATCTATTATGTTATTGCAAATAAATGTTGTTTTATGCTAAAATGAGTCCAAAGCCTCATCCACTTAAATAAAGCTTGCATGTAGCTATTTATAGTTCTGTTATCTCACACGTAAGTCTTGCAGTACTTTATGTACTCATCGCGCCGTGGTTGTGGCAATTTTGTGGCTTTTGTTGCGAGAGGAAGAAGGAGAGCTCCAAGAGCCTCTCTTTTGCGCTTCGTGTTGCGATTTCTTGACGACTAGCTTGGCGGTCGATCGGATGCCTAGGGGTTAAGGCACCTTGATTGGCTTTGTGTTATAGCCATCTTTATGGCACTTTTGCTTCATTGTTGTCTCTTTAGAACTGTTGTTATTTGGCCTAAGGGCCCTCTTTTGTAATAACCTATCCTTATTTATATTAACTTCGGTTTGTTGCTTATGTTCTATGTGTGTATGGAATTGATACATTCTTTTGTTGTGAGGTATGTATAACGCATTCGGGGAGTATACATCTCTCGAGACTGGGTTTATTTGGTTGATAATACTAGGGTCAATTGGATGACTAAGTATTATGAGCTTAATAAATCCGGGTGCTCACACATATATTCATTTGATGTTATGTTCTTATTCTTAAAAGATGTTGCCTTGTTCATAATTGTTGTAAGTTCAATTATTCACTGTACTTGCTAAGTCTCGGACTCATTCTTACTTTGTTTGTTTATTTTAGGTGATCGTTGATGATGGCTCTATTGGGAGGAATAGACATGCACTATTCGTTCACTTCACCATATTTCAATTCAATAATAGGACTTGGTTCTAGCCTTCATTAGTTAATTGATGAACTGTAATAATTAAATTTAGATGTGGTTGATAACCTCTCTATGTTATGATTGATTATGTATTGCTTGTGATCTTGATCACCCTTACGTTATACTTGCTTGAATTAGGACTATTGTCATGCCATGGTTCTATTAGATAGTGATATCTTTATGTCATTAGTTGATATTATTCAAATTCTTCCGCATTATGGTTGTATGTTAGATGATTTAGGTGACATCTCGGCTTCAGAATAGCCAGGGTGTTACAATTTTGCAAATGATTTTAAAAAGGAAAAAGAAAAAGTTGGTTTGTACTTGGGCGAAGTTGATGTTTGGACGGTGCAGGTTTATGCACGGCCTCAATTCGAGAATGGATTGAGGGCTGGGGTTTTATTGGAAGTCGCCCAAGTCAGTTAAGGACCAGCCTGAGAGCTGCTTTTGCTAAACTCCATCGTACTACCATATGTCATGAGTGGTTCAATCCGGCGGTTGGCACAACCCCAGTAAGACATGCCCAGGCTGAGCCGCTACTTGGATTTGAAGAACTTGCCATCTCTGGCCGTGCCCACCGCCTCCATGCCATCTCCGACCGCGCCCGCCACCTCCACACCATCTTTGGCCGCAATCACTCCCACCTCTCGAAATCCCTAGCTCCACATCCCCAATCTACCGCCACCACGCCATAATCTACACATACAGTAATCACTTGATTTGTGTTTCTGTAAAGATTAATGATTCTTTAATTACACTCGTTTTCATGCTATGTATATCTAAAATGTTCTATGTTGTTCCATTGACTTGGCACTTATTTCAGATTGTAACTATGCAGGATATGAATCATATTCCCCCCAAACAACGTGGAGGTCAGCAGCATGGAGGAAATGCCTCCCAAAGGAGCAATATCGCTGGTACCAACAACAATGTGAATGCCTCACAAAGGATTATTGCTGGTGGCACTAGCTGCAATCAGGGTTTAGGATTTCGTTTCGCTCAAAATTTGGGACCTAACGAAATGACCGAAATTGGCAAAATTTCAAACATTTCGTTTTCAATTCGTCCAAAATGCCGAAATCAGGATTTGAAATTTGACCAAAATTTGCCCAAAGTCAATGCTAGTGCTCCCTCCTGCCGTCCTTTGCCTTTGGTGCTCTCTTGCCACTGCATGCTTGGTGCTCCCATAGCGCCGTCGTTGCCTAGTGCTCCCACGCCGCCGCCGACGCCACTGGTGCTCTGCTTGCTACCTGCCGCCTGGTGCTCCTTGCACGCTGCCACCTAGTGCTCCGCCGTGGCCGTCCCTATGCTCCCATGCCCATTGCACAGTGCTCATAGTGAGCGCTTGGATTTTGGTAGCTAGGGCATTTTGAACGATCACGGGAGGGCAAGGGGATGGTGGGCTTTTGGGCTATGGGGATTGGGCAGGCGGCACCGAAATTCAATGAGCAAATTTTTTGACGAATGGCCCAAATTTGGTTTGTGAAAATGTCGAAATTTCACGAAATTCGGCGAAATTTGGAACCACAGTTGCAATGGCAATGGCTCTCAAAGGCGATGATCATTCCTTTGGTGAAGTCAATGGAGCTGCTACAAAAAAGGAAGGAAGAAGAAGTCGCGAACTCAATTGAAGATGCCTTCCGTGTCTTTGGGAAGATTGTCTTGAGACCTAATGGTGATAAGTAAGTCTGAGACATGTGCACTTGACCATAAAGAAGTGTTGTTGTTCTTTTCTTGATAAAATTAACATGGCCAACAATACATACAAATGTCATACTTAATTCATGTATTGTAGGCAATTCAAGTATGCCAATTATATGCCTCAAAAAGACTACATATATCAAGCACAACTTAGAGTTATTCTTAGACATGAGTACCCAGGTGTTGTAGAGGACAAGGATGGGCAGGGTAGAACCTTTAATACTTGCCCTGCATTGATATGGGGTGATTACTTTGTTGGTGAAGACGATGCTAGAATGATTGCTGCAGATCGAGTGAAAAATGAGTTTTGGGTAAGTAACATTTAGTACTCATTTCATTATTGGATAGACTTATCTGGCTAGTGGCTACCCCATGGAGAGAATTGAATTGTTTGAAATCTGCAATCAAAATCAGAAAATGCACTCTGTTAGTACTCATTAATTGTCATTCCTTGTTGTTCTTTTCATCTGTGCATTTATTTAATTCATAGATGATAAAAAATGCACAGAAAATTGACATGTTTTTTATTGATATTATAGGCTCTGTTGGAGTTTACAATTTACATTTAATACTGAATTTACATTTAGCTTCATTGCATTTAGTTTGATATATTATGACTCATAAATGCAAGTTTTTTCTGTTCCTATGTAACATTTATTGAAAGTCAGTGAAGACGGCGAGGCAGAAGCAGATCAAATGCTTGAAAATTATGCTTCAGACCGTGTGAAGCAAATGATGTATAATGCTCGTGTTGATGCTATCAAGGAGTACTACAGAAAACAAGGAGAGCAGATTGATGACACGCTAGCACGTCTAAGAGAATTAGAGTATGAGCAATACTTGATTGGTAGGATTTGGTGGTGCAATGAGTAAGTATGGCCACATCTTTGTCGTAACTGGTGTAGCGACCAATTCTTGACAAAACGAAGGAGAGGTCAGGAGGCATGCTTCAAATCTAAAGATCTTGCTCAAAACCGACCAGGTTCACGATCATACTCGGAAACCCAACAATACCTGATATATTATACATGGTGTTCCCTCTCTCTTTTCCACGTTTGGATATTGTAAGGTAGTAGGTTATGAATGGGTTAATTGTGTTCTTCACCATGTTGTAGGAACACAAGTTTGGACCAGAAAATGCTACATGCCTGAAGACATATGCCGTAATGAAGTCTGGTATAAAAAATATGGATAGTAGTGGCAGCAGTGGTCCAATTTACAGCCAAAAAGCATAGAAACGCATTGTAAGTTGGAGCAAATTGATTTCGCAGAACATAAAAGTTACGTAGTTTGATTGACAAACCTATACGTTGCCATCCATGACCTTTGCTGTAACATAACAACTGGAGTTTCGTTTTTCAGCTCCTAGTACAATTTGATATAGTAATTATAAGACTTTATAATTATTTGTAGTTAAGCTAGCTAGCTAGTCAAAATTAAAGTAAATATTCCAACTACCTGTTATCAAGTCCTAAAAGGTTTATTGATGAGTGAGGTTATACTTTGGCTCCTTGAATCTCTTTTCGGTCATCCGAAATTCTTGATCTTACATGTTAGTATGTCACTAACTCACTATAGTAGTCGAGCATTCACATATACATCCACCGATTACATTTCTTTCTCTTTACATATATGTGTACTACGATAGTCAACTCAAGTGAACTCAACTTCTCTGAAAGCAAATCATATGAAATGTTGCTTTTGTTCTAGGATGATTACTCTGTAGCGCCGATGCTCAACATCGAGATGGTGAGTGGGAGCGACAACCACTTGATGGAGCAATACTTTACAACACCAATGGTGGCTTTCCCCATGGTGCGTGTACCAATAGGGAATGGTGCTATCAAGAAGGCTGATGTTCTACTAGCGACTAAATCAAGAAATATCGGCCATCAATTCCACCTCGTCGTAATGTGGTCCAGACATAATGAAGAATTACTTGGACACAAAAGTTCACCGCCAAATGATTGTGGTAACATTGTTAATTCACACATATTAATTTACATCCAATGTCATTATTGCATACTATGCATGGATGGGTTTGGGCTGTCCATTAGTGTTAGCTTGATTATTTAGTGAGAACATTGACTATATTGATAGGGTCACAGTATGCACACATTTAAGACTATGATAGAACAAAGCATGGTTTTGTCAACTAAAAATGCATGGCTTGGCTGGCTTTAAATACATATATAGAATATGGCTTGGATTTGTCAATTATTAATCTTAATGCCATGTAATGGTGTAAGATCAAAACTCCTCTAGTTTCTGTTGTACTATCCCTAGTTCCTTGCTATTAGGTTTAGAACTCTAGATTCATTCTATAAGGCTCATAATAATGTAAAATCAGAAATGTGTCAAATTTCACTAAGCTTGAACTCGCGCGGATGATAAAATGAAACTCATGGATGAGATTAGGACATTCAGCACACCATGACTTCAGTCTTCCTTGGAATAATGTTACACTGATACAACTTCTCATATGCATGCAATAGAGATTATATCATGTAGTGATGATAAATATTCATACATTTTTATTCACTCTGCATTAGAGGCCACTCTATGGTGGTTGATAAATGTTAAATTGTTACATTAGAGGCCACTCTAACCTTGTGAAGTTTTCAAATGTAGATGCTTTTCGGAAGATGGGTGAAGAACCACCACGGAGGTGCTCGTCGTGAAACATCTGCACAATCACAGTAAGAATACTTAGCAACTAAAATTATTGCCAATGCTACCAGCGATATCTCATAGAAAGTTACAAGGTTGTCCAAACCTCTATCATTTGGAGGACTAATTTGGACTAGACACTAATACTTTTGGTGTGTCGAGTGACAACAAGGCATGTCGGCGATGGCGAGTGGACTCATGTTGAGTGTTCTATCACATGGGCTACACGAATCCCATTTAGTTATATGTTCATGGTAAGGTGGCAATGGGCTTGTCCAGAATTTTTGTCCACGCGTGCAATCATTTTTTAAAAAATAGGCTTGTTATAGATTTTGATTGGTCTAGCTCTTCTTTTAGCACTTATAATGGTTCTAATTGTGCAGACTCATAATGCTAGTGTTCAATGGGTTGCTTTAGCTCTTCTGTTAGCACTTCTAATGGTTTAGTTGTGCTAAGGCAGACTCATAATGTTGGCACACTCTATTCACCTTACAGGAAGGGGCCAGGACTGGGACTGGATCCTCCCATGTGGGCTCAGCACCAGATGACAATGCCATTGATGGTAACGGTGCTAACAATGATGGCGACAACTGCAATGGTGACATTAATGGCGGCAACAACCATGATGCCAACAACATCGGCGCAGCGGATGCAACTAATTGTCCACATGATCTTTGATGATATATTGCTAGCTCTTTTGAATAGTTAAACATGAATGGTATTACTGGATTTTTAGATGGACTTACATGACTTGTATGTGATATTGGTCTTTAGGTGCATTGTGGTAGTACTGGACTTTTAGATGTCTTTTGTGTGGATTACAATGTTGCTTTCTGCAAGTGAACCTCATGGATGGTATTGGGCTTGAAATGATGCTAGTTTAAGCTTGAACTTCTTATTTTGTGTGTGGATTATATGATGCATGGATGTGTATTGTGGATTATATGATGCATGGATGTGTATGAATCAAATATTAGTGTGTGTGTGTATATGTGATCATTCACATTTTCTGCTAGCATTGCTATCTTGGCTGCTAATAATTTTGTTGACAGCCACGGAGTCATTTTGGTGATAACAATACACTTAAGAAAAAAACAATTTGCTTGCGGGCAAATAATCATTAGGTTTAATTTGCTTGATGGTAATGTCCCCATGAGCTAAACTCACAAACCTGACGGGCAAAAAACTGTCAAGTTTTATTTGCTTGACGGTAATGGTCCCGTGAGCCAAACTCGCAAACCTGACGGGCAAAAAACCGTCAGGTCTAGTTTTCATGATGTTGATTACCCGTCAGCAAAATTCCTTTTATGGGCGGGCAAAAAAACCTTCAGGTAAATGTTTATTGATGGTGAATACCCGTCAAGCAAATTCTTTTTATGGGTGGTTCATAAAACCTTCAACAAAATAGCAAAAACCGTTAGGAATAATTTTCTTGACGGTGAACCATCAGACCAATTGAATTTTCCCGACCACCTAGACCTAAGGGGATTTGCCCGACGGTTACTCGTCAATAAAATGAAACCTGGCGGTTTTTTCTATTTTGCTGATGGTTTTCGACCATGGGGAAATATCCATTTTGTAGTAGTGTTAGACCAAAAATGTTTAGTTTAGGGAATTTTAGCCAAATAATCAACTATTGTTTAGAAGTCTATGGCATTGGTTTGTCATGGAAGATTTTGTAAATTATTTTGAAAAGCAAAAAAAGAAAAGTTGGTTTGTACTTAGGCGAAATGGATGGTTGGTGGGTGCAGGTTTATGCACGGGCTCAATCCGGGAATGGATTGAGGGCCAGGGTTTTATTGGAAGTCGCCCAAGTTAGTTAAGGACCGGTCTTCAATCCGCATCTTGCTAAGCCCCATCGTACTACTACATGTGTTGTGTGGGCGGGACCAGGCTAAATAATTTGTATCATTTCACCATGGTTGTGCCATCCGGTTGCGTGGGTGTCTTTATGACCTATGACGAGGATTGTTGACCGGTCAATTATCAAGTATATATTTATTTACTTATTTATCAATTAGCGAGTTAGTTTACTAGGCCCAAATTAGCTTTTGGGCTCAAGATCAATGTGATCGAGAAAGTGGGCCTAAAAGCCTTTTTCTTTGATCTTTATTAAAAACTCTTTGGAGGCTCGTTGGACCTCCTCTATAGGTTCCTCGGGACCACTCCGAGAACTCTCCCCTTGAGGAGGTCCTAAGCGATTACCCAAGTGTGGTTAATAATAGCTACGTGGAGATATTAGCTATAACGGTCATCACGAAGAGATCGGCGATTAGCATGAAGATACACAACCTTTGGCGAAGAGGCACCACTTGCAACAAACTACCAACACTTGTAGAACTATAAAAGCCGAGGCCTATGTACCTTTGTAATATAGATTCTCATCAAGCCCTAATCCACGTGTATTCACAGTATTTTTCCCTATAATCGAGCATACTCTTTGCAATATACATCACCATTTCGAGTCCTTTGGCAAATAGATAGTAATCTCTATTTTTTTCCTTTATATTCTTCTTTGGTCGTTCTGTGATGAGAGCCCCAGGGCGTTGGCAGTGGCGCGCGTCGTGGGGAACCTTGTCATCATTTTCGACGACTCAATTCTAGTAATGTGTCTCGTGCTTTGCTCATGAATCACAACTTGGCCGCTTGGAAAGAAGAAAGCATCCTCGACATTTCTAACTACGATGACGACATAGAGGAAAACTTCGTCCTTGTATCCAGCAACGCCCATGGTTCCTCTGGGGCCATTGGTGAAACCTTGTCATGCCGAGTCGCATCCGCTAGCTCTCCGCCGGCCATGCCTTCGTCCACAAGTCCTACTGTGGACAAGTACCATCCCGAGCCTATCTCCCTTGGAGCAGGGATTCGAAAGGTTCCTAGAGCCCAGCGTACCATGATGATCTCGCTAGCAGCCTCCACACTGAAAGTCTGGAGAGAACATCTAGGGAGAATCTTCTCTTCACCCTACAATACAACTCATCCTCTTCCTCAAAGGACGATGGCATGTTCACCCCTTTCGCCTATTCCAGCGGTCATTAGGTCACCGCTGTTGGTGACAATCAACCCAATCCTGGCGATAAGCCCAAAGCATCAGGGCAACGCTAGGAGCTGGAAGAGCGAGAACGCCTCCAACGAGAGGAATAAGCCCGACAAGCCGACATCGTGCCACCACACAAGTGCACATTTATGCAGTTAGCAACCACTACTACCGAGATGCCCCTAGCTCCTCGGCGCGCGCGCCCATGACGATGCATATCTGCCACCGCCGTGGGCAACGATGGTAAGAGATCCAAATGCATTACCGACCTCCATGCAGGAGGATTTCCCTGTAGAGCGCATTCGCTACTTAGCAAGCACCATCGCACGCCCTCCGGAAGGATTAACTCTGGGCGAGGAGTGCAAGTGTCGTGCTATTTAACAAGAACTACGAGGATCGGCGGAGAACATTTACGTAACATCCCAAATGTGTAATTAGGGTTATTCAAGTATAATTATATGTGTAGAAATTAAAACTTTTTCTCACATCTTGAAAACCCCTAATCATTCGTGTGATTCTTGTCCAAGAGTTGTGTAATCTAAAAACACCAAGCTCTTGTTGACCAAAAGTCAAATTCCTTTTCCAATTATCTTAAATCTTGTGCCCAACAATTGGAAAGTATTTTCCTTGGTCCTAAAACTGATGTGGGACCCCTCTGAAAAATATCACAAGTTGTAAAACTAGTTTGATAAATTTTGGAGGTAAAACAATCCTTTAAACAACCTTAACGAATTTCCTGAGAAAAATGCATTGCATAATAACCTCTGGAAATTTTATGCAAGGTTAATCTCATTGTCAACAAGCTCGAGTTAAAATTTCATCAAATTTGGAGTTCATTTGCTATCTCAAATAATTCTGCTAAGTTTCAGTTGTTAAAAACTAAATTTAAAAGCCTACCTTTGTTCCTTGGGCTAGCCATATTCAAAGTGGTCCAGCCCAACCATGTCTGCACCTCGTGAGACCTCATCTCCACCTTGATCGGTCGCGGCCGTTGGATTTACATCCAACCGCCACGACCTCCTCATGATCAACACCGCAAAGACCTCCCGCCTCATGAGGTCATTGCCGTTGGATCGATGATCCATGGTCATGACCTCCCCTGTGTTAAACCTCAAAGACCTCCTCATTTTGTTAAACCATCGCGGCGAGGTCATCCCTTTGTTGAGGTCGTGGCCGTTGGATCAAATCCAACGACCCGACCTCCTCCTCAACATACTCGATCGAGGTCCTCCCACCTCGTGAGGTCATAGCCCTTGGATCCAAGATCCATGGCCTGACCTCCCCTCCTTTTAAACTAAGCAAACCTCCCACCTAACCAAGGTCGTAGCCATTGGATCAAATCCAACGACTCACGACCTCCCGTGCTATCAAGCACTCACAACCTCCCCATCTTTTGTCGTGCACCGTTAGATTAAAATCTCGGTCACGACCTCCTCCTTGTCTTATCGCATCAAACCTCCCACAAGCGTGAGGTCGTAGCCCTTGGATTTAAATCCAAAGGCCATGACCTCCCCTCGTGTTCTTATGTTCATGTGCGGTTAAGACCTCACAGGAGGTCCGCTTGCGCTGGATGGAGATCCAGCGCTTTGGACCTCTGTCTCGTTTTCCGTCTTGCTCGCATTAAGGAGATCGTGAGGCCATGACCTCCCCATCCTTGATCGTGTGGTGGGACCTCCTCGATCCTTTGGCGTAACGGTTCAAAAATGCCATCGGAGGGCAGGACCTCTCCCAAGGCTTATCCAACGCGGTCATCAAGACCTCCCTGTTCTTCTCCTTCCTTGGTGGCGCATGCATGCTTACGGCGATTGCATTAATGCGCGTCGAGCCTTAATGTACCTTTAACAACTCTTTCTTGACCGCATTAAATGCAAGTCGACCTTCCGCTCTCAGTCGGCCGCAGGCTGTCACCTGTCAACTTTACATCTTGTCCAATGTCTGGAGCCGTGCCATGGGCCAAGCTCACCATGAGCTTAGCCGGTGGTCCATGACCTCCTGTGCCCAAGTATAAAGCCCCATTGGGTTCCTCCGTAGCTTCTTTGGCACTCTTTCAAGTTCTAGCTTGCCTTTGGTGCCTTCTAAGCTTTGCTCTTCCATGACCTCCATTCTTGGCGCCATTCTTTGGAGCTTGGAGCTCCTCGGTGGACAAGGGTCCTGAGTTTTCCTCCTTTTCTCTGAGCTCCATTTGTACCATCCCCTCTGGGACCAAGACCTAACTTCGCTTTGGTTTGGACATTTCTGAGAGGTGGACAAAGAGGAGCTTGGAGCAGAGCTTTGGCCGTGGAGCAACCCCATCTTCTCCAACTCGGGCCATCACCATCCTCAACCTCCCGGCATCTTAAGGACCTCCGGTACTCCCCTGTTAGTCCCTTAGTTCTTTGGCACCGCTGAATGATGTCGCGGAGCTTTGTTGAGCACACAGCAGAATGTCGCGGAGCTTCCTTTTTGCATTTTGTCTTTTGGCCGTCTTGGTCATCTGTCCCTCTCGGCTCATGGCGATTAAAATCGTCGTCGCCGTCGAGTGAGCCCATGGTGTGCGCAACACTATTGCGCTGCAGGGGATGTCTTTGGTTGTCGCCACGAGTCCGCATCGCGGCAATAACCACTTCTTTGAGCTTCGAGATCTTGTCGGACAAGAACTGCGGCGCTAATGCCGTTTTAGGACAAAGATCCGCCGAGTTAATGCACTAATCATGTGCTCAAATCATTGAAATCATGGGCATGTCTTAGCTGCATTTAATCCTCCGTGTTGCGCATTTAAGACCTCCCTTGCGCGGACCTCCTTGATGTCGGTAGCGCATTTAATCTCTTGTCCAAGCGGCGTGCGCGTCGCGCTAATTTTTATCGCGAGCTCAGGGACATCCATGACCTCCTCAGGAGATCTGGGCGTCAAGACCTCTCCTTGCGCAATCTTGGCCGTCGAGACCTCCTGGAAGTGCAGCGGCGTTGAGACCTCGGCTGGGACCTCCTCGAGACATCCCAACCGTTGAGGACCTCCCTTTAGATCTGGTCGTTCAGGACCTCCTTTCCATGTTGTGGTCCGTTGGATTTCGCATCTCTGGCCCGACCTCCCCTCACCTCGCGCATGTGCGTTGCTAGGAGGTCCAGACCTCTGGACCTCTGGAGCGCGTGTCGTTGTTCACTGGGAGGTCTCAGCCGTTAGATCTGTGATCTGTGGCTCATGACCTCCCATGTCCTTATGGGTTTTAGAAATTCCAAGTACATTCTTAATTATGAGCTGAAATAAGGTATAAACTTTAGAATTTCATATCTTTTTCATTTTAATTCCAAATGAGGTCATTCAAATTATGTTAGCTCTGTCTTGAACTTGACTTTAATCCAAAAATGATTGTAAGTTGAGTTCAGCTCCAGAGCACTGATTTTGCCATTAGATTTTAAAACTCACTTTAAATATACACTCAAATTAATGCTTAACTTGTAAAATACATAACTAATGCTCTATAGATTATTTTTGGGTGAGACCAACTTTGTTGGTTTCCTCTATTAATGAACTCACTGTGAAAATTAGTTTTGAGCATGTTGCTGTTAGGAAAATGAGGACTTGTGCATTATAATTTTGTTCAAGTTCTTGTTTTTGAAAGATTATAGAAAGTGCAATATAGCTCCAAATGAGGTGAACTCAATTGTGTTATTCATCTCATGAGGTGCTGGTTTTACAGTAAAAATTTCAGCTTCACTTCTGTTCTAGAAAATGTTGCCTCATAATTAAATTAGTGAATAGTGCAGTTTGGTATTTTAGGGGCTGAGCAGAATTGTTTTGCTCATAACTTTTGCATTGAGAATCCAAATCAATTGGTTCTTGTTGCAAAATTCCTAAAATCACCCTCTTGCTACTGTAGAAAATTCAGAGAATTTGGAGTTCGTTTGTTGTGCTGTCTTTGTTGTTTTAAATCGTTCTTATCGGTTCTTTCTCGCCTTTCCGTTAGGTTTCGACATTTGTGGTGATCCGAGTGACCCTCCGCAACAAATTGACCAGCAACAGCAAGGCAAGCAGTTTGATCATTTCCATCATTGTCCCATTACTTTAAAGCTTAATATATCGTTTTACTTCTATGTATGCATGCTACTTTGTGTTAAATGTAAGCTAGCAAGCCTATAGTTGCATAATCTGTAGGAATTGTTCATCCTCTACTACCATGAGCCTAGGTTATTTGCTGTGGTGGGAGCTCGTTGGATGAGCTCTTATCATAGTAGTTTCGATTTAAATTGCTTAGACATGCTTAGTAACGATAGAAATGGGCGATCATCGACTTAGTCGATGGTCTTGATCACTCAAAACTGACTATTACTCCTATATGTCCAGCACTTGTGCTTTGATTAATTGTAAAATCAAAAACTGAAAATAAAAGATTGATTTAGACTTGGGCATATTGGATGGATGGCGTGGTTTTGGATGTGGTGGTATGCTGGGTCCCTAAGGACCCGAGTACTTGGGTCACTAAGCCAGCGATTTTGCGTACTAACCACACGAGGGGCATATGGAACCCTCTTGACTAAGTACTTTAGGCGGTGTTAATTGGGGTCGCTCGGTTGGTGTGTTTTTAAAGATAAAATGTGTGTGTGATGTGGGAGGGAGCATTAGCTTCGGGAAGGTTGTGTGATGTCTCCTTCTCCCGTGGGTTGTGCGACTTCGAAATTAGCATTGTCCATTGGAAATGTCTCGTAGGACTTAGCCGTCTTGGCACACCTAAGGTAGTGTGCTTAAAGGAAAGGCGATGCGGCGTGTGGATGCAGTGGTACACCTGCAGGGATAAAACTATTGAATAGCCTCGTCCTAGGTTATGGACATGCTTGGTAAGGTCGTTCAAGACTAGACTACAACCTTTAATTAAAACTTGACATGGTTGGTATGAGCAGGGAGTTCATGCTATTGTTGTGGTGACTTGGGTTGGTCACTTCGGGTTGTTCTTGTTGTTGTTACCATGTTATTTATCTCGTTGTTATTTCAACAATTAAAAATGCTTTATCAAATTGCTTTCAATCTACTATATTATTGCAAATGAAAACTTGCTTTGTGCTTAAATGAGTCAAAGCCTCATCCATTAAATAAAGCTTGCATATAGCTAAATTATAGTTACTGTTATCTTACGTCGGTCTTGCGAGTACAATAAACAATTTATTGTACTCATTTGCTTTAACTTAACAACTTTGTTGCGAGAGGAGGTAGAGCCCAAAGGGCTTTACTTTTTGTTGTCTCTGATTGGTTGGGAGAGCGACTAGCTTGGCGGTCGGTCGATTGCCTTGTGGGCTAAAGGCACCTTGGTTGGCTCTTATTTTGGGCCATCTTTATGGCACTTTTGCTTCATTGTGTATCTTTGTAGTTTGTTGTTATTTGGCGAAGGCCCTCTTTTGTAATAACCTATCCTTATTAATATTAACCACGGTTTGTTGCTTATGTACTATGTGTTGTATGGAATTGATACATTCTTTTGTTGTGAGGTATGTATCTTGCGTGCAGGAAGTATACATCTCTCGAGACTGGGTTTATTTGGTTGATAATACTAGGGTCAATTGGATGACTAAGTATTATGAGCTTAATAAGCGTCGAGGTCTCTAAAAGTTGGTATCGAGCCATTAGACCGTAATAACATAAGCAGTCGTCTTTAGGATATTTTGAAAATCTAATTTCAAAGTATCAAAGGAGTTTTGAAGCTTAAGTAATTCTCTACTTTTACTCCTTATCTATCTTAGCTTTCTCTTCTCATCTCACTCTAATTTGAGTTTTAAAATTGTTTTCCTCTCTTCCTTCCACACAATAGTTGTTATCGATTAATTGGGTTTTGGGGAACTTATGAGAGTTCTAAATTTGAAGTCTTGGCTGTCTTTTGGTGAAGAGTAAAAGTGTTTAGAGCGAGATGCAAATCTGGGATTCTGGACAGCCAACAAGTATTTCGGGGCAGCAAGCACAAGTCAGGAATTAAGGTAGAAAATGAGAGGTTAAATCAACAAAAATTGTGGGAATAAAAGGGTAAGATGTGATACTAGTTAGCTAAGTATCTAACACTTATTTAGCTGATTTAACCTTGCTCTTTAATAGTTTTAGATCTCATCTTACAATCTGATTTTTATCTTCTCGATCAATTACTCGTTCATTCAATACGGGTTAGTTGAGTTGAGAAGTTGAGCCTTCTTTTGGTGTTTCTTGGCTGTTTTAGAGTCTTTTAGAAGCTTTTAAAGTTTAAATAACCGCTGATTTTGGCTTTTCGTTTGGGGTGATATTCCATTCCCTAGTCGATCGCTTTTGCTTTCTTTAAGGCTTTGTTTTTCGTTTAGTTGCTAACCAAAATTCCTTATAACAGGATGGCGGGCCTTTTCGTGGCGGCCAAGGCCAGCATTGGTCGGACGAGCTTCCTCCTCCTCGACCATGGCGAGGTTCTTCTTGGTCGGCGCAACCGCGCGGATGTGAGAGGTTCTCTTGGGCGTCATCGCGCATAACACCTTTGCACTTACGGAGCTTGGGATCTGGGCAAGGAATGCCCATCGGCCGCGTGGAGGACTCGCGGAGTTTCTTCGTACTCGGCCCCTACCTTTTCGGTCGAGGACCCGTTGGATCTGACGATTGGCCGTCTGGTGGGCGTAAGCTCCGCATCATGCGATGCGAGCACGAGAAGGCGCTGTTTGCATCGCACCGGCTCGAGGTGCAGCCTTGTCATGGTGGGAGAGCTTTCTCGCCATGCGACCCGCGAACCACACCGTATCTTGGGAGGAGTTTACGTCTTGCTTTCCGTCGGGCTCATATCCTGCCGGCTTGATGGAGATCAAGCGGGGAGTTTCTTCTTGCTCAAGAAAGGCGTGCTTCGATCATGGAGTATGTCTCTGAGTTCAACCATCTAGCTCGTTATGCTCACGAGGGCGTGGCCTTGATATGGCTAAGGAGGCCAAGTTCGGCGTGGCTTGTGCGAGGAGCTGAAGGACAAGCTATCCATTGTCGACTTCTGATTTTCGGACCTTGATGCGACAAGGCCATCGTCGTGAGCATGCGGCTCGAGCTTATGGACTCCATAGCGCAAGTGGGAGGCCCATAAGTCATCGAGGCGATTCCTCCGTCCCGCTTGAGCGATCTCGAAGTACCGGTCTCATTCTTGGCGCCCCGAGGTCACCTGCCCTGTTCCTCGTCCATCGCATGAGCCGTGTCTCGATCCGTGCACTGCGAGTCAGCAGAGCGGCCCATAACCCGGTGCGGGGTCACATGCTTCTCATGCAATCGAAGGGCATTATGCGAACCAATGCCCTAAGAAGGCGAGTAGCCCTCGTCCTAATGGAGGGCGGGCGAGAAGGTGGTGCATCTCGGGACGAAGATCGTCCGGCTACCCAAAGGCGTGGGTAGTGGTCGCGTCAGCGCCGTCCTTTGCGAGAGGAGGCTCGGGGAGGCACCCGGCGTCGTGCTAGGTACACTTTACGTTAACTCTCACCTGCTACTCTCTTGTTTGATTCAGGAGCATCTCATTCCTTTGTTTACGAGTCTTTTCTTTGCTGTTGGAAGCTTCTTTTCTCTCCATTGTCGATCCCTTCTCATTCGCTCTCTGGTTGGAGTTGAGAGCTGAATCGAGTGTAGGGATGTTCATATCGAGATCGAAGGCGTAGGGTTCTTAGCGAACCTTATCCTTCTCCATTCAGCGAGTCTTGATGTGATTCTTGGCATGGATTGGTTGTCTCGGCACATGGGACAAATCGATTGCGCCGAGAAGCTCATCTCTCTGTCTAACCCTCCGGCGGCGAGGTTAGTTTTTATTTGAAAATGCTAGGCCCTCATCTCTTGGCGCTTGAAGCGAAGCCGCTTTAGATATTAGCGAAGTCCCAGCAGTTTGTGACTTTGTTGATGTCTTTCCTTGAATCTTCAGGAATGCCACCCGTTCGAGACCTCGAGTTTGTCATTGAGTTGGCTCTGGTACGCCCTATCTCAAAGAGGCCTTATCGGATGCCACCGAGCGAGTTGGTGGAATTGAAGAAGCGATTAAGTGAGCTGCAAGAGAAGGGTTTCATTAGCCTAGCTCATCTCCTTGGGGTTGTCCGGCAATCTTCGTGAAAAGAAGGATGGTACTTTGGGCATGTCGTCGATTACGCCCACTTAATGAAGTAATGATGAAACAAGTATCCATTGCCCGCATTGGCGATCTCTTGATCAATTGGTTGGAGCTCGAGTTTTCTCCAAGATTGATTTGAGAGTGGGATATCATCGAGGTTAGTATTCGACACGAGGATATTCCAAAACGGCGTTCTCTACTACTTCTGGCTTATGCGAGTACACCGTCATGTCATTGAAGCAACCAATGCTCTGCCTTGTTCATGAATCTCATGAATTCGGTATTCATGGAGTATTTGGATAAGTTTGTCGTGGTCTTCATCGATGATATCATATCTACTCCAAGAGCGATGAGGAACATGCCGAGCATCTGGAGCTTGTGTTAGGCAAGCTCGTGAGCACCATTGTCTGTGAAGTTGACAAGTCGCGTACGGTTGAAGAAATGGCCTTCTTAGGCCATGTTCTTTCAGCGAGGCGTAGCCGTTGATCTAACAAGGTCAGCGATGTTCTTTCATGGAGTCAACTGCTTCGGTCACCGATGTGCGGAGTTTTCTCGGTTTAGCGGGATATTATAAATAAACTTTATCGAGAACTTCTCCAAGATCATGGCCGATGTGGAGTTGCTCAAGAAGGACAAGAAGTTAGTGTGGTCTGCTGGGTGTGAGAAAGTTTCCAAATACTCAAAAGCGTTTGACCACGCTCCGTTCTTGTTCTTCCGATATCCATCGAAGCCGATATCTTTTGCGATGCTTCTCGTCGAGGCCTCGGTTGTGTCCTTATGCAAGAAGGCAAGGTAGTGGCCTATGCATCAAAACAATTGAGACCTCATGAACTCAACTACCCTACTCATGACTTGGGTTGGCTTACGTGATTCATGCACTTAAGATTTGGCGACATTACCTAATCGGTGTCGTTGTGAAGTGTATTCGGATCACAAGAGCCTTAAGTATTTGTTCACCCGGCTGACTGAACCTCGGGCAAAGGAGATGGTTGGAGTTGATCAAGGATTATGACATGGGTATACACTACCATCCGAGCAAGGCTAATGTCGTTGCCGATGCGCTTAATCATAAAGCGCATTGCCATGCCTTGTTGTCGAGGAGCTTGACCCGCTCTTACGGAAGAGTTTGGCGTCTCAACTTGGGTTTAGTTGGCGTGGTTCTCTCATTGCCTTGGTTGTGCAACCAACCTTGGTGGATCGGATCAAGTCCGCTCGGCGATCGGATGTTGGGTGAGCCACATTAAGGCAAATGTCAAGAGCGGAGCGACCAAGTGCTTCTCTAAGGATGAGCATGGCGTCGTGAGGTTGAACAACGCCTTAATGGTTCCAAAGGACATGGAGTTGCGGAATTTAATCCTCATGAAGCCCATGATTCGCCTTTATCCATTCATCCGGGGCCACAAAGATGTATCAAGATCTCCGCCAGAGATTTTGGTGGACCGAATGAAGAGGGTGATCGCGAAGTTAGTTCTTAGAGTCGGCGTGTGTCGTCGTGTCAAGGCGAACATCGGCATCTGTTTGGTACTTGACCTTTGCCAATTCTGAGTGGAAGTGGGATTCGATCGGAATGGATTTCATCACGGTCTACCCGTCCCGAAGAAGAATGATGCCATTTGGGTGCGTCATCGATCGATTGACTAAGGTGGCACATTTCCTTCCGTCAAGGCGAACTTGGGTAGGTCTTTTGGCGGAGCTCTACATCGCCCGCGTCGTGAGTTTGCACGGTGTGCGAAGGCGATCGTGTCGGATCGTGGATCCTTTTCACGTCTCGTTTTGGCATAGCTTGCAGAGGCTATGGGCACTCGTCTTGCTTCGACGGCATTTCACCCCCAAGCGATGGTCGGACGAGAGGGTCAGCCAAGTTTTGGAAGACATGCTTCGTGCTTGTGTCCTTTCATATGGGAAGCATTGGGAGAAATGCTTGCCATTAGCGAGATTTTCTTATAACAACGACTTTGGGCCGGTCTCGGCATGGCACCATTTGAGGCCTTATGCGGGAGAAAGTGTAGAACCCGTTGAACGGTGAGAGACCGATGAGAGACCTCTCTTTGGCGGACTCAATCAATGAGGCGGCGCCAAGTCCGGCTTATTCGTGGCGTTTGCGCCGCAGCTCAATCTCGGCAAAAGAGCTATGCGGACCGCCGTCGGCGTGAGTTACGTTTTGAGCCTAATGACTTTGTTTATCTCAAAGTCTCTCCTTTGAAGGGCCATCAACGTTTGGCGTCAAGGGCAAGTTAGCTCCTCGATATGTCGGTCCCTACGGCGTTATCGAGAAGAAGGGAGCTATTGCCTATAAGTTGGAGTTGCGGTGCACTTGAGGGTACATGATGTTTTCCATGTGTCCCGGCTTAAGAAGTGCCTCCGTGTTCCAACAGGAAGCTCCGTTGGAAACTCTCGATGTCAACCCGATTTGACCTATCGCGAGCACCTGTTCGGCGTGCTCGAGAGTCTGAGCGAAGGACAAGGAATAAGACCATCAAGTTCCTTAAAGTTCGATTGGTCAAACCATTACGAGGATGAGGCTACTTGGGAAAGAAGATCGTCTGCGTGCGGACTATCCATCTTTCTTTAAGTGAGCCAAATCTCGGGGCAGATTTCGTAAGGGGAGAGATTTTGTAACATCCCAAATGTATAATTAGGGTTATTCAAGTATAATTATATGTGTAGAAATTAAAACTTTTTCTCACATCTTGAAAACCCTAATCATTCATGTAATTCTTGTCCAAGAGTTGTGTAATCTAAAAACACAAAGCTCTTGTTGACCAAAAGTCAAATTCCTTTTCCAATTATCTTAAATCTTGTGCCCAACAATTGGAAAGTATTTTCCTTGGTCCTAAAACTGATGTGGGACCCCTCTGAAAAATATCACAAGTTGTAAAACTAGTTTGATAAATTTTGGAGGTAAAACAATCCTTTAAACAACCTTAACGAATTTCCTGAGAAAAATGCATTGCATAATAACCTCTGGAAATTTTATGCAAGGTTAATCTCATTGTCAACAAGCTCGAGTTAAAATTTCATCAAATTTGGAGTTCATTTGCTATCTCAAATAATTCTGCTAAGTTTCAATTTGTTAAAAACTAAATTTAAAAGCCTACCTTTGTTCCTTGGGCTAGCCATATTCAAAGTGGTCGGCCCAACCATGTCTGCACCTCGTGAGACCTCATCTCCACCTTGATCGGTCGCGTGGTTGGATTTACATCCAACCGCCACGACCTCCTCATGATCAACACCGCAAAGACCTCCCCACCTCATGAGGTCATTGCCGTTGGATCGATGATCCATGGTCATGACCTCCCACATGTGTTAAACCTCAAAGACCTCCTCGATTTGTTAAACCATCGCAGCGAGGTCATCCCCTTTGTTGAGGTCGTGGCCGTTGGATCAAATCCAACGACCACGACCTCCTCCTCAACATACTCGATCGGGTCCTCCCACCTCGTGAGGTCATAGCCCTTGGATCCAAGATCCATGGCCACGACCTCCCCTCCTTTGATAAACTAAGCAAACCTCCCACCTAACCAAGGTCGTAGCCATTGGATCAAATCCAACGACTCACGACCTCCC
Organism: Phyllostachys edulis; assembly: GCA_036346405.1. Lineage (NCBI taxonomy): Eukaryota > Viridiplantae > Streptophyta > Magnoliopsida > Poales > Poaceae > Phyllostachys > Phyllostachys edulis. The sequence continues at coordinate 5,228,267 of CM070561.1, read as the reverse complement.
GTCTATCAAGCACTCACAACCTCCCCATCTTTTGTCGTGCACCATTAGATTAAAATCTCGGTCACGACCTCCTCCTTGTCTTATGCGCATCAAACCTCCCGCCAAGCGTGAGGTCGTAGCCCTTGGATTTAAATCCAAAGGCCATGACCTCCCCTCGTGTTCTTATGTTCATGTGCGGTTAAGACCTCACAGAGGTCCGCACGTTGGATGGAGATCAACGCTTTGGACCTCTGTCTCGTTTTCCCGTCTTGCTCGCATTAAGGAGATCGTGAGGCCATGACCTCCCCATCCTTGATCGTGTGGTGGGACCTCCTCCCGATCCTTTGGCGTAACGGTTCAAAAATGCCATCGGAGGGCAGGACCTCTCCCAAGGCTTATCCAGCGGTCATCAAGACCTCCTGTTCTTCTCCTTCCTTGGTGGCGCATGCATGCTTGGCGATGCATTAATCTTGCGTCGAGCCTTAATGTACCTTTAACAACTCTTTCTTGACCGCATTAAATGCAAGTCGACCTTAGCCTCTCTGGTCGTCCTGAGGCTGTCACCTGTCAACTTTACATCTTGTCCAATGTCTGGACCGTGCCATGGGCTAAGCTCACCATGAGCTTAGCCGGTGGTCCATGACCTCTGTGCCCAAGTATAAAGCCCCATTGGGTTCCTCCGTAGCTTCTTTGGCACTCTTTCAAGTTCTAGCTTGCCTTTGGTGCCTTCTAAGCTTTGCTCTTCCTTGACCTCCATTCTTGGCGCCATTCTTTGGAGCTTGGAGCTCCTCGGTGGACAAGGGTCCTGAGTTTTCCTCCTTTTCTCTGAGCTCCATTTGTACCATCCCTCTGGGACCAAGACCCTAACTTCGCTTTGGTTTGGGCATTTCTGAGAGGTGGACAAAGAGGAGCTTGGAGCAGAGCTTTGGCCGTGGAGCAACCCCATCTTCTCCAACTCGGGCCATCACCATCCTCAACCTCCCGGCATCTTAAGGACCTCCAGTACTCCCCTGTTAGTCCCTTAGTTCTTGGCACCGCTTGAATGATGTCGCGGAGCTTTTGTTGAGCACTGCAGCTTGAATGTCGCGGAGCTTCCTTTTTGCATTTTGTCTTTTTGGCGTCTTGGTCATCGCTATCCTCTCGGCTCGCCGGCGATTAAAATCGTCGTCGCCGTCGAGTGAGCCCATGGTGTCGCAACACTATGCGCTGCAGGGGATATCTTTGGTTGTCGCGGCGAGTCCGCATCGCCGGCAATAACCACTTCTTTGAGCTCGAGATCTTGTCGGACAAGAATCTGGCGCGCTATGCCGTTTTTCGGACAAAGATCCGCCGAGTTAATGCACTAATCATGTGCTCAAATCATTGAAATCATGGGCATGTCTTAGCTGCATTTAATCCTCCGTGTTGCGCATTTAAGACCTCCCGCGCGCGGACCTCCTTGATGTCGGTAGCGCATTTAATCTCTTGTCCAAGCGGCGTGCGCGTGCACTAATTTTATCGCGAGCTCACGGGACATCCATGACCTCCTCAGGGAGATCTGGGCGTCCAAGACCTCTCCTTGCGCAATCTTGGCGTCCGGACCTCCTGGAAGTGCAGCGGCGTTGAGACCTCCGTTGGGACCTCCTCGAGGACATCCCAACCGTTGAGGACCTCCCCTTTAGATCTGGTCCGTTCAGGACCTCCTTTCCATGTTGTGGTCCGTTGGATTTAGCATCTCGGCCCGACCTCCCTCACCTCGCGCATGTGCGTTGCTAGGAGGTCGGGACCTCTGGACCTCTGGCGCGTGTGCGTTGTTCACTGGGAGGTCTCGAGCCATTAGATCTGTGATCTGTGGCTCATGACCTCCCATGTCCTATGGGTTTTAGAAATTCGGTACATTCTTAATTATGAACTGAAATAAGGTATAAACTTTAGAATTTCATATCTTTTTCATTTTAATTCCAAATGAGGTCATTCAAATTGTGTTAGCTCTGTCTTGAACTTGACTTTAATCCAAAAATGATTGTAAGTTGAGTTCAGCTCCAGAGCACTGATTTTGCCATTAGATTTTAAAACTCACTTTAAATATACACTCAAATTAATGCTTAACTTGTAAAATACATAACTAATGCTCTATAGATTATTTTTGGGTGAGACCAACTTTGTTGGTTTCCTCTATTAATGAACTCACTGTGAAAATTAGTTTTGAGCATGTTGCTGTTAGGAAAATGAGGACTTGTGCATTATAATTTTGTTCAAGTTCTTGTTTTTGAAAGATTATAGAAAGTGCAATATAGCTCCAAATGAGGTGAACTCAATTGTGTTATTCATCTCATGAGGTGCTGGTTTTACAGTAAAATTTCAGCTTCACTTCTGTTCTAGAAAATGTTGCCTCATAATTAAATTAGTGAATAGTGCAGTTTGGTATTTTAGGGCTGAGCAGAATTGTTTTGCTCATAACTTTTGCATTGAGAATCCAAATCAATTGGTTCTTGTTGCAAAATTCCTAAAATCACCCTCTTGCTGCTGTAGAAAATTCAGAGAATTTGGAGTTCGTTTGTTGTGCTGTCTTTGTTGTTTTTCGTCATTCTTATCGGTTCTTTCTCGCCTTTCCGTTAGGTTTAGACATTTGTGGTGATCCCGAGTGACCCTCCGCAACAAATTGACCAGCAACAGCAAGGCAAGCAGTTTGATCATTTCCATCATTGTCCCATTACTTTAAAGCTTAATATATCGTTTTACTTCTATGTATGCATGCTACTTTGTGTTAAATGTAAGCTAGCAAGCCTATAGTTGCATAATCTGTAGGAATTGTTCATCCTCTACTACCATGAGCCTAGGTTATTTGCTGTGGTGGGAGCTCGTTGGATGAGCTCTTATCATAGTAGTTTCGATTTAAATTGCTTAGACATGCTTAGTAACGATAGAAATGGGCGATCATCGACTTAGTCGATGGTCTTGATCACTCAAAACTGACTATTACTCCTATATGTCCAGCACTTGTGCTTTGATTAATTGTAAAATCAAAACTGAAAATAAAAGATTGATTTAGACTTGGGCATATTGGATGGATGGCGTGGTTTTGGATGTGGTGGTATGCAGGGTCCCTAAGGACCGAGTACTTGGGTCACTAAGCCAGCGATTTTGCGTACTAACCACACGAGGGGCATATGGAACCCCTCTTGACTAAGTACTTTAGGCGGTGTTAATTGGGGTCGCTTTCGGTTGGTGTGTTTTAAAGATAAAATGTGTGTGTGATGTGGGAGGGAGCATTAGCTTCGGGAAGGTTGTGTGATGTCTCCTTCTCCCGTGGGTTGTGCGACTTCGAATTAGCATTGTCCATTGGAAATGTCTCGTAGGACTTAGCCGTGCTTGGCACACCTAAGGTAGTGTGCTTAAAGGAAAGGCGATGCGGCGTGTGGAGTGCAGTGGTACACCTGCAGGATAAAACTATTGAATAGCCTCGTCCTAGGTTATGGACATGCTTGGTAAGGTCGTTCAAGACTAGACTACAACCTTTAATTAAAACTTGACATGGTTGGTATGAGCAGGGAGTTCATGCTATTGTTGTGGTGACTTGGGTTGGTCACTTCGGGTTGTTCTTGTTGTTGTTACCATGTTATTTATCTCGTTGTTATTTCAACAATTAAAAATGCTTTATCAAATTGCTTTCAATCTACTATATTATTGCAAATGAAAACTTGCTTTGTGCTTAAATGAGTCCAAAGCCTCATCCATAAATAAAGCTTGCATATAGCTAAATTATAGTTACTGTTATCTTACCGTCGGTCTTGCGAGTACAATAAACAATTTATTGTACTCATTTGCTTCTTAACAACTTTGTTGCAGAGGAGGTAGAGCCCAAAGGGCTTTACTTTTAATGTTTGTCTTGGTGGTTGGGAGAGCGACTAGCTTGGCGGTCGGTCGATTGCCTTGTGGGCTAAAGGCACCTTGGTTGGCTCTTATTTTGGGCCATCTTTATGGCACTTTTGCTTCATTGTGTATCTTTGTAGTTTGTTGTTATTTGGCGGAAGGCCCTCTTTTGTAATAACCTATCCTTATTAATATTAACCACGGTTTGTTGCTTATGTACTATGTGTTGTATGGAATTGATACATTCTTTTGTTGTGAGGTATGTATCTTGCATTAGGAAGTATACATCTCTCGAGACTGGTTTATTTGGTTGATAATACTAGGGTCAATTGGATGACTAAGTATTATGAGCTTAATAAACGTCGGGGTCTCACAATTTCCACCCGATCGCCTACTGTGCTTTCCCAAATGGATTCACACCTAGAAGGGTCCTCGATTGGACGCTGAAGGCAGAGCCGAAATTATGGTGCTCCTAGTCATCATGTTCAAGGCCAAGGTGAGCATGACACCCGTTTTTCGGGATGTAGTAGACGTCCTAGATCTCCTGCTGGTCGTAATAATCATCGTACTATACGACAATGTGTTGGACCTTAGTGTAACACCCCAGCCCAACACTGAGCCTAGAATGCCACTAAACTACCCTTCCAACTAATTATCAACAACACACTATAAAATTTCAGCAAACAAAGCATTAATAAAACCCAACCATGGGTCACAATAGAACATGAATAAAAAGGCTGGTCAAGCATGAATAAGTAAGCGAGGAGACATAGCAAGATAATAAGTCCAAAACAGCACCAAACCGGTGAATCCAAAACCTTAGAACAATATAGACTAGTCCAAAGCATCCATCTAAGCTTATTCAAATTCAAACATGTCCTAAAAGTAATCTAGCAATAATGAATCAAATGGTTCTCATGGCAAATAATCATGTGTCTGAAGTATGAAATTATCCCATGTGCACTAGTCCCTCTCAATCGTGGCGCCCTCAACGATCACCTAAAAACAACAAAGGAGCAAGAGTGAGTCCACGACTCAGTAAATACATCAATAAACAACAAACAATGATAAAACAGTAGTATTCAATAACTTCATTATCATCACATGTCCTTCTATTAATATTCTCATGCCATTCTCTTCTCTTTATTTTCACACACATTCATCTCATATCTCAATGCAACCCTACACTACATGTCCACATGCACTTCTTTCGCGTTGTAGGATCGTAATGGCAATCAGAAGGGAGGGTTGAATGATTGCAGCCAATTGACCTCCAAATTCAAACTCCTGCTTGTGTGCAAGAACTCCAGGAATCTCTTGGATGACTCTTGAAGAACCTCACAGCAAAGACCACCTCAGGCACACAGCAAGAACACCAAATCAAGAGACAAAGTTGAACGAATCTGAACTTTATTTATCAAACTTGATTTGTGTCTACAAAGTGCTCATCAAGCACCCCTCAAAGCCCCAGATCGAAGGACCTCTAAACCGCAGCAACACAGCAAGAAAGCTACGGTTAAAAAACCCTATTTTCAGCCCATGAGCTCTCCTCTATTTATCTCCTTGAGTCGGCCGTATCCAACACGAATCTGATCAGACTCTATCTCTCTGAAAATCAAGGAACCTAAAATCCTTCCTAACACGGGTTTTAGCAAATCTCAAAACTTTCCAAAACCAATCTTTACATATCTCCTTTTTCGTGTTGTAAGCTTCCAGAACGCCCTCCTGGAACTTCTCCACGAATTCAGCTACCCTTTGATCTCCACGTACTCCAGCGCAATCCCAACCATCTCGTAACGTCCACGACCTCCTAGACCTCAGATCTCCCTATCCTAGTCCAAGTCTTCTTCGTCACGACCATAGTTGTCTCCACGCTCAACCTGCACATGCAAAGATCAAAGAAACACAAAACCATGGCACAAGTTCTCCAACTTGACCATCCATTATCTCACTCACACCCATAAACACTATCATGCAACATGCAACAAGATAAAGCTCATGAATTTAACTTATCCTCAGTCAAATCCCCAAAAGCGATAATTTTTGAGCATAATGGAACTACTGCCGTATTAACCCGTACTACTTTGCTGCAGTCGTACCCTTCAGCTTCTTCTTGGAACTCTGCTCTTTGTGAAATTTCAAAGTCTTAGAAAACACACTCTCTGGAAATTCCATACCTTTATCAAGCGGTCATCACCGACTAGAGGTATTACCGGCGTTCAAAACACGGTCATACCGTTCTGCGGTCATCTGCGCCAAGACTACTGATTCTTAGATTTTCATACTTGATGCTTGTCGAAACTCTCTCTCTGTAAAAACCTATCGCGGTACTACCGTCGTTGAAATAACGGTACTACAGTAAAGCGTACTATACCAAACCATGGCAGCGGTCATACCGCTCGACAAGAAAAACCAATGTCCAAAAAGCAAGTGTTACGGTTTTTCCATACGCCAAAAACACAGCGGTATTACTTATATGCGGTACTACCGCAAATTACCAAGCGGTACTACCGCACCTTTGAAATCTTAAAGAACTCAAAATCAAGCCCTGAGACACGTGGACGCTCCAGATGATTTGGGCCTATCGGACCACGCTTCAAAATCGTCGGATTTAGGAGCACTGTAGAAAGTCCGAACGTTCCCTCTGATTTCATCCGTTAGATTTCAATCCAAAGGCTCACAATCCTTGAAGAGTTCGGACGGTCCGAACGTTCCTCTCAATATGAGCCGTTAGATCAGGATCTAATGGTTCGAGCAAAACATGCGTTCGGAACCTTGACAAACGGTACTACCGCTGCATTGCCTGTAGCGGTCATACCATACTCTGGTAGTACCGCACATTACAAGCCGGTACTACCGCTCTCAGGAAAACCAGAAACTCCAAAAACAAGCCTTCTGGAAATATTGAACCGCCAACAAAAATGCGATTGAACCGACTTGCGGTAATACCGCGCAAGCAACGCCGATACTACTGATTAAATCGACAAAAGCTAATTTTTCGATGAAATTCAGCGAGCTCAAAAGCAAATCGACATCTAAGATCCAAAGCATGTTCGAGACAATGAATTCATCTTAAAGCACCAAGACTAAGTCTTCCTTATTGTCAATGTGTTCATCATCAAATATCATGACCAAAAACCTCCTGGTCTTACACGCGTATACCGATATAGTATGAGTGAACGCTCGCGACAACGTTCACTCTCAAGCCCGTTCCTCCTCAAGGATCGGGGACCTCCTCCACTCCCGTGGAGTTGTGATCAATCATGATCACTGCTCATATCACAAGATTCTTATGAATGCAAAAATGCATAATTTCATCACATTCATCATATCAATTGTCCTCATGTTACGTTAACAAGATATAGTCATACCATTCCATTCCTTGTAATTAAAAAAAATAAAAGCGCAACAATAATGGTAATGAGCGATAGAAATCACATTGATCAATCAATGATCATTGTCTACCATCACTTGCCTTTACTAGTTCGGACCTGCGGTTTGGCTAGAAGATGGCAACAAGCACGACGTCTCTCCTACAATAAACACTCAAATTTCAATACAAGCTACAACATCACAAGAACAACAATTAATTTGACATCGCTCCTACCGTCCCTTAAATCCTGGCAGCTTGCCCTATCTTAAAGCAGTCACCCTTAACGTCACTGGTACTAAAAAGAGCGTAACTTTTGACTCACAAGTTTGATCATGTCAAACCACCCCATTCTGCAATCTAAACAAAATTCTCCACCTTTTCTTATATTACCATGATTTCTAATTAAATCATCTAACCCCTTGTTTTCATCCTAGAAGACTGATCTGTCATCTACTGGACAGCGAGCCTTACTAAATTCATAACTTGAAAATTACTCATCTGCTCATCATGATTAAATACTATATGAAAAGATACTGAAATTATCTACAATTAACTAGTAGATGATATTCCCAAAATTCGCCATTAAGGTACCCAAATAAATCGTACAATAGAACAGCAGACCAAAACCAATCTACTGTTTGATTTCTCCCCGACTAGAAACATGCTAATATTTTCCCCTACTGTTCCAACAAAATACATGCATACAAAAGATCTTGCACTACTAATTAATTTCTAGCACTAGCAGCCAATGTAAAAGTTGCATCTAACTAGTCACAACACTAAAACAGCCTAAGGCATGAAATTAACTCACCACGTAGTATGGCATGCAATGCCTCTCCTATTAATTAATCTTTTAGTACACCATTAACTAGTGTCGAACCGGGAGCGAAGGATCCCGAATTCTCTGTGTTCATACATTAGTCGGGATAACTAATGTACACAGTCAAACAAAAGTGATAATCAAAACATATCACGCATTTTATTAGTATTTATTGAGTTTATTACAAAGGGCACGAGGCCAAATAAAGTAAAACACAATGAGCGAAATAATAGTAGTAGACCCAGCGATTAGCCACGAGCAATAAATGCAGGGCCTTGACCTAAGCGTCAAGATCCTCACCGTCTGGTAGATATCTTCTCTGAATAAAGATTATTGAGCAGAGTGAGCACTACTACCGTGCTGCATAAGTTACACCAATATGGAATTGATATGCATGCATAAGGTAGACAAAGGATCTTGGCAAGGTTATTTTAAATAAGCGGCGGTTTTAATTTAAATAATCATATTAGATTACAAAGCCATTTTATACAATAATCTAAATCACCATTTTAAATAACAATAGTTTATTGTGGATAACCTCCATAAAAGATGATGGATATCCTCCAATCACAATGGCTACCATGAATTTTCCCAGGACTATCCATCACGAAATTATCTGTTGAAATCATTTTAAAACCAAAAACAAAACTAACTCTGAGTGGCTTTGCTAGCATGTCCATGACCGTGGGCGGCTATTGAATAGTTTTACACTCTGCGAGTTTGTACAACTTTACCCACGAGATATTATACTCTTTGTGTCGGCCAATCCACGCTTCTAAGGCGTGTGTGAACAAACATCACAAGGCCGTTACAATGTTCTACCTTAAAGTACTTGTGCAGCTAAGGTTTAACTTCCATTGGTGGCCAGTCCTCAAAAACCCCTCTTGCGCGGATGGGAAAAGCTGTCTGCAGACACCCATACATACAACATAGCACAAATAACTAAAAGGTATTACAAATTATTAAGCAGTCCTGCCCATACAGGACATGTGGTTGTCTGATAAGGCATAACAAAATGCGCTCAAAGACCGGTCCTCAATTGACTTGGGCGTCATTCAATTTAAACCACAGGTCTTAATCTTAACGAGACTAAGCAGTGCATAAACTGCACCCACCATTCATCCTTTTAGCCCAAGTCCAAACCCTTTTGATTTTATTTCTATAAAACCATCTTTACAAATTCTCTATGGTAAAACAATACCATAGTTTTAATTTTCGACAAATTTTATTGAGTTGGCTAAAATTCTCCCAAAAACATAAATCATGGTCTAAGTATTTGCGAAGCATTTGATTATTAAACATAATAATTTATCTAAGGTGACAAAGGAATGTCAAGGCAACATCAAAATTTGGCATACAAGGATAATAGGAATAACTAATTATTTAAGCGAGAATTTGAAATACTTGAATAAAATTATGCATGCATTTAATAATTTAAAAACTGAATTTAATTAACTTTAAAATAATAGGGGCAAAATGGTCAAAGTATAACTTGCCTTCGTTGCGATCTGGAAAATCTCGTCTTGAGAAGTATCTAATTCCCGGAATCGTCAAAGTCTAAGCGTGAAAATAAGGCAAATCAAATAAAATTCAAACAAAATTCAAAAATACAAAATAAACCAAGTCTAAATATAAAAATTTTATTTTATTGAGCTAGATAATCAAATTATAAAATTTTAGAAATTTGTTTCACTAAATTTGGAGTTAGGATTCAATTATTATGAGTTTTATAAATTTTAACCTAAATTTGATATTTAAAAGAATTCTAAATTCTAAAACAGAACTAAAATGAACTCTAAATTGAATTATTATATTTTATTTAGTTAGACAATAATTTTCTAAAATTTTAGCAACTTGAATCATCTAATTTGGAATTATAATGCAAAAGTTATGAATTTTACAAATTTTAACCCTAAATCATTATTTAAATCAATTTCCCGAATTATTCTCCTAAAGGAAATTCTAAATATTGCATGATGGCGTCAGCGATAATTTTTCGAGATTTAAATGAATTAGAATAATTTCACGACAAGTGGGGCCCAGTGTCATAGGCTCGGTCCACGGTAGACCAATTCTACCCAACCAATGGATCGGGAAATTGGTGAGCCGTGCCGCCTTGCCTGGCTGACTAAGCGGCCACGTGGGCACATGTGGTGGCGTGGCGGTTGCGTGGAGATGAGGTGGCGCCACGGTGGTGGCCGGGCGAAGCGGCGCCTTGGGCCCTAGGCTCGCCGCGTGACGGCGGTGAATTGATCTCCGGCGAAGCACGAGGAGAAGAGAATGTGGCGAGCACGGTGCTCACCGTGGTAGTGCAAGGGGCAGCGGAATGATCGTGGCGAGTAAAAAATCTTGGCGGCGGTGAGCTTCGGACGGCGAGGATGCTCAGGGTCTCTGGCAAGGTGGTAGTGCGCCGCGGGTGTCGCGGTGATCTGGCGATTCGAAGCGTGGATGGCGGGCGGGCGGGTTTGACCTCGCGGGAATTGAAGAAAACCCAAATCTTCCGCCGTGAAGAACTCTAAAATCGGGGCTTCACGGAGGAGGAAGGAGATGTGAGTGGTGGTGTCGGCCGGCGTGAAGAAGGGCTTCCGATGCTCCCTTATATAAGGGTCGAGGTGGAGGAGAGGAGGATCGGACCAGTGGCGGCGGCGTTTTAAGGTAGTCTTGACATTCTGGCGAGATCGTGTGCGAGGGAGGTGAAGAGTGGGCGTAGCAGTAGCGGCGGAGTTAAATAAATTAAATCTTGCACAAGCGAGTAAAGAGGAGGAATCGTGGAGAAGGTGAAGCTCGAGCAGGCGGCTATGGCGGCATCGGGCGCGTCCACGAGAGTAGAAGAGGCGAGAAGGAAGAAAAGGTGTGGGCGGCTAGATCTTGATCGAGCGGCGCGAAATGGCGGGTGGCGATGTGCGTGTGTGGACCGTTGGATTGAAATCCAGCGGTCGTGAAAGAAGAAGCAGCGCATGGAGGCGGGCCGTCTTGGGCTGCTGCGTGTGAGTAAATGGGCGAGCCAAGTTTGGCCCAATTCTTTTTTTCGATTTTCTTTTCATTTTCTATTTTAAATATTGAGTTTAATTCATTTGACTTTAGAATATAGCAAAATAATTCCAAAAATTCTAGAAAAATTCTCATAAATTATTAGAGACATTTTATACTTAATAAAATTATTTCCAACTTAAACTTGATAATAAATTTTGTAGTTAAATTTATTTTAGCCTTAACTAATTAGGAAAAAGTTTTAAAAATTTGAAATTTCCACAAAAATAAATAGTTTTAAATTTTCTCTGAAATTGAAATTTTGGGCTGTTACAAACCTTCCCCTTAAAGGAATCTCGACCAGAGATTGATTTAACCGACAAGAAGATGGGGATACTACGCCTTAAGATCTTCCTCTCGCTCCCGGTGGCTTCACTTTACAGGTGGTGGCTCCTTGAACTTTATATGATCGGATGATCTTGCTCCACAGTAACACGCTCTGCGGCGTCTAAAATCTTGATTGGTTGTTCTACATAAGTGAGGTCTTCTTGTAGATCGATACTCTCTATAAAGTCGATCCTCTGGCACTTTCGAAGGCACTTCTTTAGTTGTGACACATGAAAGGCGTTATGTCTTTGAGACAAGGAGGTTGGCGGTTCAAGCGATAAGCGACTTCACCTCTCTTTGCCAAAATTTTGTAAGGACCCACAAATCTGGTGCGAGTTTTCCTTTAGTTGAAACCTTCTTACTCCCTAAGTGGAGTAACTCGAGATAAACAAAATCTCCTATTTCAAATGTCAATTCTCTTCTTGATTGTCGGCATAACTTTTACATCGGGTTTGAGCTACTTTGAGACGTTCTCTTATTGCTTTAACCTTGCTTTGGCGTCTTTGATCAATTCAGTCCGAAAAATTGGTGCTCTCCTACTTCATCCCAAAGGCGGAGTTCGCATTTTACGCCATATAAGGCTTCAAATGGAGACATCGTAAGCTAGCTTGATAGCTATTGTTGTCGAGAATTACGCAAAGGCGATTCTTGTCCCAATTTTTCCATAATCTAAGGCCGAGGCTCGAAGCATGTCCTCAAGAACTTAGTTGGCGTTACTGTCGACCATCCGTCTGAGGGTGATCTGTTTATCTTGAAGTTGAGTCTGGTTCCTAAAGCTTCATGAAGACTCTTCCAAAATCGGGATGTGAGCGAGAACCTCTATCGAGACAATCTTCTTGGGTACACCATGTAAACAAACAATCTTGGCCACATATATTTGGCTAGTTTGCTACTCGATAGGTGGTCTTATTTGGAATGAAATGGGCCACTTTGGTCAATCGGTCAATTATCACCCAAATGGAGTCACATCTGTTTGGGTCCTAGGAAATCGATAATGAAATCCATACCAATTTCTTCCCACTTCCATTCGAGGAATCGGTAGTGGTTGCAACAAACCCGCGGGTCTTTGGTGCTCTGCCTTAACTTCGTTGACATATATCGCAATGTCATGGCGAACTCGGCGATTTCTCGCTTCATCTTGACCCACCAATATTTCTCCTTGGATCTGGTACATTTTGGTACTTAGGGATGAATGGAGTAGGGTGATTCATGAGCTTCTTTTAGAATTGTTGTTTTAATTCCTGGCGATTAGGCACCACATCACGATTTCCAAACCATCTTGTTCCTTGCTCATCCTCGAGAGAATCACAGGGCTTTGCCTCTTCTCATATTCTTTTGATTTCTTTGATGTCTTCGTCTTCTAGCTGTTTTCTCTAATCGACTCTGAAGAGTGGGTTGAACTTCAAAGCATTGACACATCCTTGGTTGACAATCTCGATTTAGATGCTTGATTCTTCATACAATTCAGGTGATTCTTACGAACGAGGATGGTATTGCAATCGCCTTTCTACTCGGGGCATCTGCAACTACATTTGCTTTACGGATGATAATGAATTCCAAGGTCGTAATCTTTTATCGGCTCTAGCCATCTTCGTTTATGCGAGGTTGAGTTACGATGAGTAAAATGTATTTCAAACTCTTATGATCCGTGAAAATCTCACAGTGATTACCAATAAGATAATGCTTGATTTTTAGAGCATGCACAATTCTTTGCTAACTTCGAGATCATGAGTCGGATAATTTCCTTCGTGTGGTCTTAGCGGCGAGATGCATAAGCCACTACTTTACCTTCTTGCATAAGTACACATCCAAGTCCTTGACGGGATGCATCACGAAAGATTTCAAAATCCTTATGAATATCGGTGATATGCTGCTGGTGCGGACACTAATCTCTTCTTGAGTTCTTGTAAACTCTTTTCACAGGCCTCTGTCCATTCAAACTTTTCTCCTTTTTGAAGTTGAGTCATGGGTCTTGCTATCTTGGAGAACCCTTCAATAAATCTGCGGTAATACCCGCTAATCCAAGAAACTTCTCACCTCTGAGACAGACTTGGGTTGTTTCCAATCCATTCTGGCTTCAACTTTGGTGGATCTCTGCAACTCCTCCTGTGACACAATATGTCCAAGGAATGCCACTTGACTTAGCCAAAATTAGCACTTGCTAAATTTGGCATAAAATTGATTTTCTCTGAGTTTTCCCAAAATTATTACGAGATGATCCTCGTGTTCTTCTTCATTCTTTGAATAAATGAGAATGTCATCGATGAACACAACCACAAACTTATCCGAGAATTCCATGAACACTTTGTTCATCATATTCATGAAATAAGCGAGGCGTTTGTCAAACCGAACGACATCACTTTGTGAATTCATCTGATCCATATCTAGTTGTGAATCACGGTCTTGGGATATCTTACAGTGCGATCTTGATTGGTGATAGCGGATCTCAAGTCAATCTTGAAAATACACTTGCTCCTTTAATTGATCAAGCGGATCATCGATCCTAGGTAGCGGTACTTATTCTTGATTGTCACTTCATTAAGTGATCGTAATCCACACACATTCTCATACTATTGTCTTTTTCTTGACAAATAATCTGGGTGCTCCCCAAGGTGATGAGCTTGGCGTATATAACCTTTACTGTTTTAGTTCCATTATCTGTTTCTTCATCTCTGCCAACTCATTGGTAGGCATTCAATAAATTCGCTTTGAGATTGGGCGGTCCACAGGACTAAGTCAATTATAAATACTACGTCCTGTCGGGTGGCATCTTAGGAGTAGTTCATCGGGAAAAACATCAGGAAATTCTTGTACCACTGGTATATCTTCAAGCTTTAACTCTTTCAAAATTTGGTTAGAATGATCTTCCTCGGTACTAGTCTTGGGCTTGAATTCCTTGAGATTCCTTGCTTATTGGTAAGAGCAATAGACCTATTGGCACAATTTATTTGTCCTTGATTCTTGGCTAGCCAATCCATTCCAAGAATCACATCAAACCTTGAGAATGCAAAACTATCAAATCTGCTAGGAAGGTTACTCAGGATATTTCAAGGGTAAGGTTTGGGCAAAGATAACTAGTTCTCATTTACGAGCAGGGGAGTGAATTATCATAGGATTATCTAAAGGAGATAGGTAACCCATGTTTTCCCAAAATTTATTGGAAACAAAAGAGTCGATGCTCGGAATCAAATAGAACTAATCTTTGGTCTTGAATTGATTGGAAGCGTACCAAGGGCGACATCCGGTCTTTGCTTGAGCTTCCTCTGCTGATAACGTGGTTCACCGTCCTTAAGTATCTTGGAATTAGCGCTTTTGATTGCCACCGGTGGTTGGAACTCTGGTCTTGGCCTAGCGGTGGTGCACCTTGCGACTTCTTAGGGCATCTGTTAGCATAATGCCCGTCTCGTTCTGATGAAACAAGTCACTCCGATTCTTGATGAAATCAGATTCTTCTGCTGAGGCCGACCTCCAGTTGAGTTGCTCTGAAGCCTAAAGTATTGGGGCCTGCGTTGGTCTTGGAGCTCGAGGGTGGAAGATGAAATCCTCCTGTTGTGGTGGTGAGGCAATATGTAGCGAGGCTTGGGTTGTCCTCGACATTGTACTACGGCGGCCATCCTTAAGCTTGCAGTTCTCCATCTGCGAGATGTTTGGCCTCTGGCTTTATTCACTAGCTGCTGGAAGTCGGTGTAGTCATTGGAGACCATTTGGTGAGATCTCATCGTTTAAACCATCCATGAACCTTTCTGCCTTTCTTCATCACTAGCCACATCTGCTTTGGGGCATAGCGAGCAAAATTTGGTTGAATTTGTGCAGTATTCCCCCTTGTCTTGGTTGCCTTGTTTGGTAGCGTGGAACTCTTTCTTCTTTAGGGTCATTATCCCGTGGGAATATGTGCATGGCGAAAAGCCGCACAAACTCCTCCCAAGAGATAGTCTGCGCATCGGCATGGGAATGTTATAGTTATCCCACCATTACGATGCGGGACCGTGGTGATGAGAGGCAAGCAGGACTCTCTCACGATCGATACATTGAGTGATATCCGGCTTCTTCCGATATACGGATCGATCATCGGCATCCATTGGCTCTGTCTTTGCTTTGGAGAAGGTCGGTGGGCCTTATCGCATAAATTACGCCATGGTCAATCTTTGTGCGGTGGAGGTGGTGGTGGTGCTTGGTGGTCTTTGCTTGGTTGATGTTAATGGTGAGCTAACTGAGTCTATCGATGTGTCGATTGGCCATCATCTGGCGCCAATCGAGCCCTTCTGGCAGTGGAGGAGGTGGTTCTTTGAGCGGGGTTTTCTGTGTCTGCGTTTGGATTTCCTTGGCCTTGGCGCTACCACTTCTTGGCGGCGTGTGGTAACCATCTTTGGAATCTTCTAAAGACTCAGAATAGAGTATATAAATAAAGTTCTAAGGGAATAATATTTTTAACAGCCCAAGAACTAACAAGCACAAGACAAAAGAACCAAATTTTGCCAAAAATAGTCCTTTTATTATTTTATTTTATTGTTTGATTATGGCTATCACAAGAGACATTGATAGCTCATAATTAGCATCTAACGATCATATGAGATCTGACTAAGGTGTAAGAGGGTATAATCGGCTGCAAGTACTACCCTCTCTGCCTTGTATATAGCTTGACTCTTCTTCCATTGCTTTCGACCTTTCTTACGCATCTAGCGGTATTACGAGTATTCGCGAGTTCATCGAGTGTTCCGTAGGCATAATCCATTGCCTTAGACAGGTCCACTTGGTGAGTAAGCTCAGGAGAGTCCTCAAAATAATTGTTGTAAATATGGCGTAGGCGACGTGTTGCCTCTCTGGTTGCATCTGAAGTCCATCAGCGAAATTATCACGTCTCCTTTGGGCGTCGAAGATGTGGTGGTTTGTGTTTGGTTGAAGGTTGGCGTAGAGGATTACTTCAAGTCTCCAACGCTCTTGGTTCCCCACTTTATACATGTACCCTTGATAAGTTGGTCTCTGGTTGTAACCTAAGTGTTGCATCATCTTCCATAGAAGTGCTGACCCGATGTCGTGAAAATTCCATAGGAAATCCGGGTTGGTTGTTGACCATCTACAATTTAGAGAATAAGATAAGTTGATAACCATTTTAAAAAGAAGTGTTGAAGACTCTTGAATAGACTCAAAATATGTTTAGTTTTTGAAAAATAAATCCTTAAGAAAATTCTAAAGCCACGACCTACGATCGATATGGCTCTGATACCACTTTTATCGAACCGGGGCGAAGGATCCCGAATTCTCTGTGTTCATACATTAGTCGGGATAACTAATGTACGAGTCAAACAAAAGTGATAATCAAAACATATCACGCATTTTATTAGTATTTATTGAGTTTATTACAAAGGGCACGAGGCCAAATAAAGTAAAACACAATGAGCGAAATAATAGTAGTAGACCCAGCGATTAGCCACGAGCAATAAATGCAGAGACTTGACCTAAGCGTCAAGATCCTCACCGTCTGGTAGATATCTTCTCTGAATAAAGATTATTGACAAGAGTGAGCACTACTACCGTGCTGTAAGTTACACCAATATGGAATTGATATGCATGCATAAGGTAGACAAAGGATCTTGGCAAGGTTATTTTAAAAAGCGGCGGTTTTAATTTAAATAATCATATTAGATTACAAAGCCATTTTATACAATAATCTAAATCACCATTTTAAATAACAATAGTTTATTGTGGATAACCTCCATAAAAGATGATGGATATCCTCCAATCACAATGGCTACCATGAATTTTCCCACGGGACTATCCATCCACGAAATTATCTGTTGAAATCATTTTAAAACCAAAAACAAAACTAACTCTGAGTGGCTTTGCTAGCATGTCCATGACCGTGGGCGACTATTGAATAGTTTTACACTCTGCGAGTTTGTACAACTTTACCCACACGAGATATTATACTCTTTGTGTCGGCCAATCCACGCTTCCTAAGGCGTGTGTGAACAAACATCACAAGGCCGTTACAATGTTCTACCTTAAAGTACTTGTGCAGCTAAGGTTTAGCTTCCATTGGGTGGCCAGTCCTCAAAACCCCTCTTGCGCGGATGGGAAAAGCTGTCTGCAGACACCCATACATACAACATAGCACAAATAACTAAAAGGTATTACAAATTATTAAGCGAGTCCTGCCCATACAGGACATGTGGTTGTCTGATAAGGCATAACAAAATGCGCTCAAAGCCGGTCCTCAATTGACTTGGGCGTCATTCAATTTAAACCACAGGTCTTAATCTTAACGAGACTAAGCAGTGCATAAACTGCACCCACCATTCATCCTTTTAGCCCAAGTCCAAACCCTTTTGATTTTATTTCTATAAAACCATCTTTACAAATTCTCTATGGTAAAACAATACCATAGTTTTAATTTTCAACAAATTTTATTGAGTTGGCTAAAATTCTCCCAAAAACATAAATCATGGTCTAAGTATTTGCGAAGCATTTGATTATTAAACATAATAATTTATCTAAGGTGACAAAGGAATGTCAAGGCAACATCAAAATTTGGCATACAAGGATAATAGGAATAACTAATTATTTAAGCAGAATTTGAAATACTTGAATAAAATTATGCATGCATTTAATAATTTAAAACTGAATTTAATTAACTTTAAAATAATAGGGGCAAAATGGTCAAAGTATAACTTGCCTTCGTTGCGATCTGGAAAATCTCGTCTTGAGAAGTATCTAATTCCCGGAATCGTCAAAGTCTAAGCGTGAAAATAAGGCAAATCAAATAAAATTCAAACAAAATTCAAAAATACAAAATAAACCAAGTCTAAATATAAAAATTTTATTTTATTGAGCTAGATAATCAAATTATAAAATTTTAGAAATTTGTTTCACTAAATTTGGAGTTAGGATTCAATTATTATGAGTTTTATAAATTTTAACCTAAATTTGATATTTAAAAGAATTCTAAATTCTAAAACAGAACTAAAATGAACTCTAAATTGAATTATTATATTTTATTTAGTTAGACAATAATTTTCTAAAATTTTAGCAACTTGAATCATCTAATTTGGAATTATAATGCAAAAGTTATGAATTTTACAAATTTTAACCTAAATCATTATTTAAATCAATTTCCCGAATTATTCTCCTAAAGGAAATTCTAAATATTGCGCATGATAGCGTCAGCGATAATTTTTCGGATTTAAATGAATTAGAATAATTTCGACAAGTGGGGCCCAGTGTCATAGGCTCGGTCCACGGTAGACCAATTCTACCCAACCAATGGATCGGAAATTGGTGAGCAGTACCCGCGCAGCTTTGACTAAGCGGCCACGTGGGCACATGTGGTGGCGTGGCGGTTGCGTGGAGATGAGGTGGCGCCACGGTGGTGGCCGGACGAAGCGGCGCCTTGGGCCCTAGGCTCGCCGTGAGCAGCGGTGAATTGATCTCCGGCGAGCCACGAGGAGGAAGAGGGAATGTGGCGAGCACGATGCTCACGTGGTAGTGCAAGGGGCAGCGGAATGATCGGCGGCGAGTAAAAATCTGCGGCGGTGAGCTTGCGGCAGCGAGGATGCTCCAGGGTCTCTGGCAAGGTGGTAGTGCGCCGCAGGTGTCGCGGTGATCTGGCGATTCGAAGGCGTGGATGGCGGGGCGGGCGGGTTTGACCTCGCCGGAATTGAAGAAAAACCCAAATCTTCCGCCGTGAAGAACTCTAAAATCGGGGCTTCACGAGAGGAGGAAGGAGATGTGAGTGGTGGTGTCGGCTTGGCGTGAAGGGCTTCCGATGCTCCCTTATATAAGGGTCGGGGTGGAGAGAGGAGGGATCGAGACACATGGCGGCGGCGTTTTAAGGTAGTCTTGGCATTCTGGCGAGATCGTGTGCGAGGAGGTGAAGAGTGGGCGTGGTAGCGTGAGTTAAATAAATTAAATCTTGCTTGCGAGTAAAGAGAGGAGGAATCGTGGAGAAGGTGAAGCTCGAGCAGGCGGCTATGGCGGCATCGGGCGCGTCCACGCGAGTAGAAGAGGCGAGAAGGAAGAAAAGGTGTGGGCGGCTAGATCTTGATCGAGCGGCGCGAAATGGCGGAGTGGCGTGTGCGTGTGTGGACCGTTGGATTGAAATCAGCGGTCTTAGTGAAGAAGGAAGCGCGTGGAGGCGGGCCGTCTTGGGCTGCGCATGGCGTGTGAGTAAATGGGCGAGCCAAGTTTGGCCCAATTCTTTTTTTCGATTTTCTTTTCATTTTCTATTTTAAATATTCAGTTTAATTCATTTGACTTTAGAATATAGCAAAATAATTCCAAAAATTCTAGAAAAATTCTCATAAATTATTAGAGACATTTTATACTTAATAAAATTATTTCCAACTTAAACTTGATAATAAATTTTGTAGTTAAATTTATTTTAGCCTTAACTAATTAGGAAAAAGTTTTAAAAATTTGAAATTTCCACAAAAATAAATAGTTTTAAATTTTCTCTGAAATTGAAATTTTGAAATTTATTACAACTAGTATCTACTAATGCCGATTGCACCTTTATCTAATTCATCTCCTTTACTAATTCCAACTAATGAGCACTTAAGATGGCGGCACTAGGTGATTAACCTCCCTCTGAACTACTCCAATTGAATAATCAAAGCAATCCCAATTAAATAATCCTAGCATTGCATGCATCTCCAATTAAATATCCATAGCGATTGCATGCATCTCCAATTAAAACAACTGCTGACACCATCTAATTCTTCTCTCTCCCCTACTACTCCAATTAAACATTCATACTAGTACGCCATTAACTAGTCCCAACACAAATCATCCGATGCATGTAGATCCCAATAAAATAATCCTAGCAGTGCACCAAACCAATCCACCACTACGCAACACTAATAGTTTATTTCTAGTACTAGCAACCGCAAAAGAAAGATCGCCACAGACCTTGCACTCGTTAAGCTCACGAGGCAATGACGGCTCCACCCAGTGGCGTGCCTGCGGCTAAGCGAGTGGCGTCATCTTGCGATAGGTCTTGAGTAGCAGCGTTCGACCCTGAGCGTGCTCCCACGCTTCGGCGGCGGGCGCCTGCAGCAGCGAGGCTTCCGCGGCAAAAACAAAAGTGGCGGCTGCGGAAAGAAGAAAAGGGATACTAGCGTTTTCTGGACCCCTCGCCCCTCACGATCCTTTTATATTCTTTTATCCTGGTACGAACCAACTCCTCCCTAAAAACTCTAAAACATTTCGTTTTTACGTATCCCCTTTCATCTAATTACGCACGGGTCCCCAAGAGGGTTATTTTCAGGATATTACACTTATGCAGGTTGCAAATCTTTTTCCCCTAGACTAAGAGATGTTACCTTGCCGGAGAAGTTCAAGCCAGGGAGTATGGAGACTTTTGACGGGATGCAAAACCCGTCGAATTCCTGCAAGTCTATACTACCACCATTTAGGTGGCTAGGCGATGATAAGGTAATGGCTAATTATCGCCTCTGATTCTAAAGGGTTTCGCTATGACTTGGTTAATCAACCAACCCAAGGATCCATACATAATTGGGAGATGCTTTGTAATACATTACAAAGTAACTTCAAAAGTTGTTATGCAAAACCGAGGAAGGAGGATGATTTGCATCGGCTCATAAACCCACAGCGAAAATTTACGATAGTTTGTAAAGCGTTTCATAGAAGTCGTAACACTATCCCAAATGTTTACATGACTCTGTGATTTGAGCTTCTAAGCGAGCGATGAGATATCGAAGATTCATAGAAGACCTCAACATCAACCCGCCTAGAGTGCGTGTCGAGAACTTTTCGACATGGCCGTCGGTACTCGATGGCAATGAGGTAGTGGAGTGGAACTAAATGGTAGACAAGGGACCACCCTCCTCGGCCGGGCCTCGAGGATGTCAAAGAAAAAGAAGTCCAAGAGGTCAAGAAGGCTCCACGAGCAACAAAAAAACCCAAGAAGGATAAGGGAGGTCTAAGCAATCCACGGGGAGGTCGGCGCTTGACCCGGCGACCACCCTATGACAAAAACAAGGGTCCTTGGACCAAAAGGAGGCAAGGAGGTTGTTCAAACGACCATACTACCCCACAGTCTGCGAATATGTCCAGGAGTAATGAGCACTGGTGCCCATTGCATAAAGTCCCTAGTCACGACCTCCGCAACTTCCATACTTGGCAGAAGCGAGATGGAGAATACTACGATGGGAAAGGTCAATGCATGTCCCACGGAAGATAGAGGACAACAAGTGGTCCAAAACAATGACAAGGACACGAAAATGCTGTTTCAAAGGACGGATCACCACGTCAATGTCATTTACGGGGGTTCAGCCACCTACACCTCCAAGCGGTAGTACAAGGCGGCATGGAGGGACGTCAACAAGGTTGAGATCCCACCTGGTCATCCGGAATACCCCAAGAGGTCAGAGACCTCCCTGACCTTCACTAAGGAGGTCATCCCTAAAGGTATGTCTACCTCTCGTAAATTACTATTAGTAGTTTCTCCTACCATAAGTAATTGTAGAGTAGGGAGAATATTAATAGATAGCGGTAGTTCATTAGACCTGTTATTTATTAATACCTTAGATGAGATGCAAATTCCTCGTTCTAAGATTAAACCAATGACAAGTCCCTTCTATGGGATAGTGTTAGGTATGTCTATTACACTAATAGGGCAAGTAGTATTACCAGTAAACTTCAGTACAGGTACTAATTTTCGAACTGAATTAATCACTTTTAAAGTGGTTAATTTTGAGTCTGCCTATAATGCAATTTTAGGAAGACCATCTCTAATGAAGTTCATAGCGACAACACACCACGCCTACGGAAGATCAAGATCCACTGGGTCAAAGGGCGTAATTGTGGTGCAAGGTGATAAGCTATTGCACTTTCATGTGATCGTGAAGTCGATGGAACTTGTCGTCGATTACCTCTGAAAGATCTTACTTTAGAGAATAAAGCAATGAAGGCCATGAAAGTCAAAGCTACTCCTCGATAATGAGCGGGTAAAGATCGTACCACTCAAATACGAAGACCAATCCAAGATAGTCAGTTAGCGCGGGACTAAGTGAGAAATAGGAAGATGAGCTCCTCACCTTCCTCCGAGCCAACTCGGATGCATTTGCGTGGAAGCCATCTGATATGCCCAGATTCTTAAGGAAGGTGATTGAGCACAGGTTAGCCACTCAGTTTAAGAAAAAAACCAATCAAACAAAGACTGAGACACTTCGCCTTGGATTGTCAAGAAGCCATCAGAGTAGAGCTCGATAAGCTCCTTGAAGCTGGCTTCATTCGGGAGGTGGATCACCCCGAATGGCTTGCAAATCCGATCCTGGTCAAGAAATCTAACGTAAGTGGTGCATGTGCGTAGATTTTACTAGTTTAAATATTGATTGCCCAAAGGATGACTTCCCATTGCCTCGCATTGATCAGTTAGTTCATTCTACTACGGGTTGCGAACTGATGAGTTTTCTTGATTCTTATTCTAATACCATCAGATCAGCATCACGAAAGAAGATGAAAAAAGACTGCCTTCATCACACCCTTCGGCGTTTACTGCTATGTCAAGATGTCGTTCGGGTTAAAGAATCTGGGGCCATGTACGGCGTTTGATCACGAAAACCCTCGATGGTCGGTGGGGTGTAACTTAGAGGCTTACGTAGATGACCTCGTTGTAAAAAGTAGTACTAAGTATGACCATTTGAAGGATCTCACAAAGACCTTCAAAAATGTAGACAAATATGGAATAAAGCTTAATCTTGAAAAGTGTACTTTTGGGGTTAATTCTAGCAAGTTGCTTGGTTTCGTTGTTTGTTCTCGTGGGATTGAAGTTAATCGAGAGAAAATTCGAGCCATTAAAAATTGCGATCACCTTCCATCTTGTCTTGAAAGTTTAAGCCTTAGCGGTTGAATAAGCGGCTCTTAGTCGTTTCATTTCTCGTCGAGAGAAGCGTGGTTTACCTTTCTTTAAGGTGATCCGTAAAAATAATAAGGAGTTTCAATGGTCGAAGAAGCTCACAAAGCCTTGAAGGCTTAAAACTAATCTTTCAAATCCTCGATGTTGGTTTACGCCTTTAGAAGGTGAACCTTTAATAGTTACTTGGCGAGAGCATGAAATGTGGTCGATCTGATACTTATTGCAAAAGGGAGGGTCTCAACGATCCATCTACTATGTAAGTGAGTCTTACATGGACCAAAGGAAAGATATCACGAGGTCCAAAAGCAAATTTATGCTTTTACGATGACTTCAAAAAGCGAGACATTATTTTCAATCTCACAAAATCACGGTACCTTCGTCTTTTCCTCTTGAAGCGTGCTTCATAACCAAGAAGTAACAGGTCGCATAGCCAAGTCTTGTGATGGGAACTTGGAGAATTCGATCTTCATTTCTTGCCGACGGCCATAAAAGCCAAGTCCTAAGTGACTTTGTGGCTAAATGGACAAACACTAAGGATCAACCTCAAGTAAATCCAGGGCCAGACGACCATTGGACATTATATTTTGATGGCTCCCGCGAGCTTAAAGGCTCAGGGCTGGGATTTTGTTGATAACACTACAAGGTAATCAACTTCAGAATGTCATACAGTTTCTGTTCCCTACCACTAACAATGTGGCAAAGTATGATGGACTTCTAGCCGGGCTTCGAGTAGCCAAATCCCTCGGTGTCCATCGGCTTTTAGAAAAGGGAGATCGCAATTAGTCGTAAACCAGGTATCAAAGGAATATAGATGTTCTGATGAGATAATGGCTCAATACTTGGATGAAGTGAGGAAGTTAGAAAAACACTTCAAGGACTTTGAAGTCCAACATATACCGTGCAAGAAAAACTCCTTGGTGAACCAGTTATTAGAATTGGGTTCCTCACGAACTCTTGTTTCAACAGGTGTTTTTCTCGAATACCTTACAAAACCTTCAATAGAAACAGGTTCGACCACCTCAGAGGTCAGAATCATCGAGCAAGATGCGGAGTGGATAAAACTATTGACCACTTATCTTGCATCAGAGACATTGCCCGATGATCCTCAACAGAAGGATAGGTTAATTCGAAGAGCATGTATGTACAAATTGGTCGAAGGATCATTGTATAAGAAGGGGGCACATGGTGTTCTTATGTGTTGCATATCCCAAGTCTCTGGGATAAAATTACTAAAAGAAATCCATGGGGGCTTGGGTGATACACATGCATCATATAGAACATTGGTTAAACAAAAGCTTTTAAACAAGGATATTCTTGGCCCACCACTCTACAAGATGCCATGCATCTTGTTAAGATCTGTGAGTAGTGTCGGTTCCATGCGGAACAAGTGCACGACCATCTTATCAATTCAGACTATTCCTTGTCATGGCCTTTTTAGACTTGGAGTATTGGCATAGTTGGACCACTACATTAAACACCCAATGGGTATAAATTCTTGTTAAGTGGCCATTGATACATTCATTAAGTGGATAGAAAGCTGAGCGATCGTTAGTATAATGGTATGTGACAAAAATTCTTATTGCGAAGTATTGTTACAAGATTTGGAGTACCCAGTCGTCTTATCACAAACAACGAGCAGGTTTATTAGTGATGTGTTTCAAAATTATTGCGATGAAATTGGCACTAAAATCTGCTTTGATTCCGTGGCACGTCCACAGAGCAATGGAGCAGTAGAAAGGGCCAATGGTTAGATTATGCAAGGTATAAAAAAGAGAGTTTTTAATCGCTTTAAGGCATGCTCAAAGAATTGGATGGAAGAGCTCTTCTCTGTCCTATTGGCATTGCGCACTACTAACAGTAGAGCAACAGGTGAAACACCATTCGCACTAGTCTACGGTGCAGAAGCAGTGCTACCTAGTGAGATTCAGCTAGGTTCAACACGTATAGACCTCCTAGATCAAATAAATTATGGAGATTCTGCGAAGATAGCGTTAATATCTTTGCAAGAAAGGCGTGATCGAGCATTATTAAAATTGGCTACCTATTTGCAAGGACTGAGATGCTACTATAATAGAAGGGTTCGTCCAAGAACACTTCATGTGGGTGACCTGGTCCTAAGACGAATCTAGAACCAAGCCAACTTGAACAAGTTGTCCTCTAGATGGGAGGGTCCATATACTATAGTCTCTGTCACTAAGCTAGGATCAATTAGATTAGCCATAGAGCATGGTCGTGTTTTATCTAACACATGGAACATTGAGCATCTTCGAAAATTCTATGTATAAGTACCTTTTTTACGTATTATATAAATTCAATTATCATTTTATTGTCAATATTATATTAATTTTTTCGGCATAAAAATTTTCATATCATTTCGCATACATGATTATTATCTTTCATAAGTGCCTATAGTTGATCAATTTCACTAATGGATCATAGTGTCTTTATTTATCAAATGGCCATCGGTACACATTTGGGAAATGACAACTGTTTGGGACCTCTTTATAAGCCAATTCTCATTGCATAAGAACCCAACAGTCTGACTTCATCTTCCTAAATACACACTGGTCTGGATTATTGATTTTGTAACAGATATCCTGGTCCTAAAGCATTTGTTCGCCCGAAACACTTCTCCCATTGTCGGACACAATGTTCCAGACGAGGGGCTACGCATAACAAAATATACGGAATTCAACTGGCAAAAATAATCTAAATTTGCAAAAGTAAGTAGTCAACTTTTGACAAATAATTAACATTATCATACACCAAAATCCTTTCATCATCCCATACAAATTTAAAAAAACATGTGTATTATTACAATGTCATTTTTGAACACTTGAGCGAGGAGCACTTTCGAGGAAGTGGCGGGAGCACTAGCTTCAATATTTTTATGATCTCGCCATCCTTTGGTGTAATCTTGTCTTGAGCATAATACACTTCTTTTGTCTTGAACTTGAGTGGAGGGACAAGCTTCTGAAGAGATCAATCTTCAACAAGACTCAGTTTAAAGCTTGACACATTGCTCTTGTCAAAGATTGATATATGGTAGTCTTCATAACAGGTATATGTTTCTAAATATATGCAATTTGAGTATAAATATCATTTCTAAGGTCGTCCAAGATCATTTTGGTTACGAGAGGAGTTACCAGAGCCTTTAGATACTCTGCGATTTCTTGTAGAGAAGCTGAGATAAGAGAAAGGCTATTTCCTGTAACAGTAGTAATTTATTTGCCAGCTTTCATTAAGGTATCCACTTTCTTTTCAAGTTCTTGCTGCTGATGCGACTCCATTTTTCCACTTCCTTCAAGTCTTGAATCTGAAGATCTTTGTTAGAAGAGGTCTACTGAACATTCTCTTTTGCCTTTTCTAGTTCAAAAAAAGAATGAACAGGAGAATAAAATTCATGCATTATAAATAATAGGTCAAATGCTCTGTAAGAAACAAAGAGAGGTTCTTTACCTTCATTCTCCTTAATGAGTATCTTGTTCTGTTCAAAGAGATCATGACTTTCTTTAGATTGTCTACTCAAGATCTCGTATAACTTCTCATTCTTTGGAGTCAAGAGGTGGATCTCTTCGGTTTTCTTTGCCATGACCACCGCACTCTTCTCAGATCTTTTCTCTGCCTTAGACAATTTAAACCTGAGAGCTGGTTGTTGGTGGTGTTGTTGTTATTGCCAGGGCTGCGGAAACTTGGAGTGGCCGGGCGAGGCTATTCGAGGGCCACTGAATGTAGCGAGGAGAGACCATGAGCGAGGATGTTGCGCGTCGTTCGGCTCTCTGCGGATGACCTTGTTGTGCACCATGCTGTGTCATTTTCCTCTTATGAGATTCTGTAAGTTCGCGGCGTGACTCTTCTATGAGCATAGCCTTGTTTACTAATTGCGGAAATTTGCATAGTCGTTGCCATGACTTGAACCTTTAAGCTAGGGTTGAGTCCTCGCTTAAAACGCGGCGTGCATCATCGGTGGCAGCGTCCTCTTGAGCATAAGCGTGAGAGTTGAGTGAACTTGTTGAGGTATTCACTCCTTGACTGACTCCCTTGTTTCTACTCACGAAACTCATTCTTCTTCATTTCTACCTTTCCGTCAGGAATATGAGACTCACGAAAAGCTTCTGAAAATTTGGTCCAAGTAATGTTCTAATGGTTTGCATGGGCGGTGCAGTAGTTCTCCCACCATTCTGCGGCAGTGCCTTCCAGCTAGTGTCTTTGCATCTGAGGACTTTCTCACGATCGTCGCTTGCGAGTAATGGCGAGCTTCTTTTACATGAAACCTGACCCGATTAAATGCTGCATCCAAAGGCTCGGAGGAGCTGGAGAATGTAGGTGGATGGGTCCTCATAAACTCTGCCAACTTTGACTGATGGAAAGCTGGTGGTGGTGGCGGCGGTGGCATGGCAGCAGCTTGGTTATTCTGGTTCAGCATTGCTAGTAGAGTGGCAGCGGTCTGGTTCTGTTGAGTCATCATCTAGTTCATATTTTGCATCATTGCGTTCATCAGCTGTGTTTGGGCTGCCATGGACTGACCCAAACCCTGATCTGCTTTGTAGCTCTGGGAGGAGGAGGTGGTGGTGGCGCATTGAGATCCTGAGGTCGGTGAGCTTGTGGCGTTATGATCTTTGGGCCATCTGCACAAATCTTCTCAGGTTTAATAGACGAGAAGAAGAAAGCACAATAGGAAAGAGGGAAAAGCACAAAGACGAGCAAGAAAAGGGAGAAAGACGGGGCACCCTAATAGGGGAAAGTCAGTTTAACCCAACGAACAATAGCCGGAAAGCTACCAGAGGCAACAAAACTCAAGCCAAAGATCCTATCTATCGGACTAAACGATACAGAAACGGAAAAAGGGCAACTTAGAAACAGCACTACTAATCTATCTTATATGGATGGGCGACTTCAAGTAAAGCTCGATTCTATAGAGATTTATCGAGATAAGAGGGTCACTTAACATTCAAAAATAAAGTTCAGAAAAGATAAGAAGTCAGACTCTGAGAATGAAATGAGGAGAGATTAGCATAAGATGAGGAGGAATATAGTAAGATGAGAGAATAATACTATTCAAGATAATTGTTGGTTTGATTTATAATTTTTTTTGAAGTCTTGACTAAACGATATGGCTCTGATACCACCGCTGTCGGGACCCCGAGTATGCAACCTCAAGACCCTCTGTGTATTCTGAACTAGTCCCATGATCAGTAGCTAGCTCACACAGTTGCAACATTAGTGTAATCATATCCACACAACCAAACTATAGATGAAGTAGACAAATTAATATTATTTTAGCAAAAAGACTTTATGGTCAAGTCTTACAACGTTTGTCATGCAGGCCTTAACAACAAAAGGAAACTTGCAGCGGAAACCAAACAACTGGTGGAGGTTACCCAATATGCCCACAGGCAATCGAGTGGAGGACGCGACCTAATTCGCATAGTCTTCAAAGTAGTCTTCTTTGTAGAACTCGGTGCTTCCAAGTTCTTCTTCAGCGACTGATCAACCAGATGGCATAAAACCGTGAGTACTTTGAATGTACTCGACAAGTCATGAAGAAATGTATGCAAGTAATATTCATGCAAGGTTTGACAAGGATAGCTTTATGGCTATTTTGCGAGAAAGCAACATTTGACATTAAATATAGTAAGTAGATTGTAAGCACAATTTAAAAGATTAATACATAAATAATCAACTTTCTTTGAAACAACTAGTGAACACCCTGTTCACTTCCCAACCATCAACCATCTACGAGATTTGGCCAACCCATTCCAACATTTTGATAAAAGATCTATCCCTTGTGTGAAATCACCAAGCATATCCATAGCAAGAACACGGCTATTGAATAGTTTTACACTTTGCGAGGTTATGCGGCTTGACCCACAAGACACGAATTCTCTAGTTTGTTCGGCATATATCTATGCCACCGCTCACTACCTTAGGTAAGTGGTCTAGAGTACATGACAAGGCTTTTACAAAGTTCTGCTTTTGACTTCGGTTATGCCCGCTAAGGTTTATTGCTTTACGGCCCCTCTTGCGCTGTTCCAAACCAAAACGAAGCAAGAACCAAATCATTACTAATTAGTCGGCCAAGTCTATCCCAGTCTAGACATGTGGTTATACGGTATGGCCTAGATCAATGGTTCAAGGTTAAGTCCTTAGTGGTTGCTCAAACGAGACTTTCCGTATCCCAATGTGATTCCACACCCACCTTTACCACTGCCCACTCGTCCGAGTATAAATCATTTTCGTTCAACCCGGCCAAACGACAACCCTTGCCATGGCGCAACATCTTTTATCAATAGTGGCTCTGCCACAGTTCCATAATTCCTTTAGTCGAATTCAATCATTCTTGAGTAAGTGATCATGAACCTATCGTATAACTAAAGCATTGGCTAACCATAATCGATGCCCATCTTGGTAGTACAATAATGTCCAACTAAAATTATCCATCCTAGGGTGTCCAAGGAGTTATGTCGTTCAAGGATACATGTCATTGCAATTTAGCAAGGAGGCATAATGGTAATTAGGTAATTAACTAATCCGAAAACCATTTATTATAAAATTAGCAATGCATGTTTATATCAATTAATATACTTTTATAAATTGGGTTCAATATGATCAAAGGTCTACGACTTGCCTTCGTTGAAGAGTTGGGATGCTTCGGTCGTCAGGTCCGCTAGGTCGTCCGAAACACCGGAATCTATACGTGCGAACAAAGCTAAATAAATAAAATAATACCAAATAAATACTAATAGGGAGATAATGAATTTAGAAATTTGAATCACTCGAATCGGAGTTCGA
The DNA here is from genome assembly GCA_036346405.1 of Phyllostachys edulis. Lineage (NCBI taxonomy): Eukaryota > Viridiplantae > Streptophyta > Magnoliopsida > Poales > Poaceae > Phyllostachys > Phyllostachys edulis. The sequence goes on along the minus strand of CM070561.1, from coordinate 5,198,219 downwards.
ATGAGGAAGTTATGGCCTTTGGAATTTTGAAATAGCATAAAATGATGAAATATGGATTTCCACGATTTTACGATTTATTTTTCTAAAGGAAAATAGAAAAAGCCAATTGGGCTTGTTGACAGGCGACCACATCGGCGGAGGGTGGCCTGCACCGACGCGCCACGGTGGCAATGGCACGTTAGCACGGCCTTCGAGCTGTCTTGAGGCGACGCAGGTCGCTGATGCCATGTTGTGTGAGCCCAATCTTGAGGCAAAGCGAAGAGGAGAGCGGTGAAGCTAGAGCGCCGCGGTCTCGAGGACGCTTGGAAGGAGGCCGTGGCGAAGACGAAGAGCGGCGGAGGCGGCGGCGGGTTCAGTGACCCCGGGTGGAGTGAGCGCGCACCCAGTGCGCCATGACGAGGCAATGCCGGCAAAGGTCTCTGGCGCGAAGGAGGCTCGATGGCGGCGGCGAAAAGGCGGCGGCTCGGCGGCGGTCGAATCACGAAATTCGGCGAGCTCGGAGGGTGAGAGGGAAGCGAGTGAGGAAAAGAGAGAGGAAAGGGAGAGGCGCACGGGGCGCGCTTTTATAGGTGGCAGGGATGAGCGAGGGCGCTCAACGGGCAAGCGCGCCTGGAGGCAAAGCGCCAAAGCAAAACGCTGCGCATGGCAGCTTAACGCGAAGCGTGGCAATGGCGTCTTAGGAAGATGACCAGGCGAGCGGTGGGTGGCGACAAAGGGACCACCGGTCGGCGAGACACGAGGAGCACGGGAAAAGCGCGAAGGATCTGGTATTCAATTTAGATCAGACGGTCCACGAGGACCGGAGGCGCGACAACTTGACAATCGTCCGTTAGATCAGACGACCTTGAAGAAGGGCAGCGACTCTGAAGCAAGCCGACTTATTTGGGCAGCGGCGAGAAAGCGGTAGAAGAAATTCGGCCCAAGATGAATAGGAAGGAATTTTAAGGATTTTGATTAAATAAAATACCTGAAAAGGAAAAGCATTTTTAGAAAATAGCTAAAGCCGTCCAAAAATTCAAGAAAAATGCATAGAAATCTCTTGAATTATTTAGAATTTAATAAAAATATTTTCAGCTTAACTTTTGCTTTTAGTTTTTGCAAATAGTTTATTTTCAACTTAGGGCAAAAGGAAAGACCAATTAAGATCCAGAAAACTTAATTAGACCAACTTGAATTAATTGAAGTTGTAATTAATTCAAATTAAATTACTTTTAAAATTCTAAATTACAAATTAAGCTTTGGCGAATTAATAAAACCAAAAGGTTAATTTTTAAAGTTTTGAAAATTTTAAAAAGCCCGAAAATAGGGATGTTACACTTCTTATGTCTAGTTATTTCTATAAAATGGTTACCACTGTGCGATCTTTCCTAAGTTATAAGGTAGCCCCAATCAAGTTTGGGGACTGCACTTCTATATCAATTGGTTCCTTTTCTGGAACCCAATCCTTTAACAGGACCGAGGTCCTAGCTAGGACCTCATTGTTTGAAAGAGCTGCAGTACAATGAAAAATTACTTTACTTTAACTATGAAATTTCAGTTTGAGTAAAAAGATAAATAAGTTGTTACCATTTTCAGGGACATCATAATTGAAAGATAGTATTTCCCTCTTTTGGAGGAAGATCTTATTCTTGAGAAGTCATGGACAACCTTTCATCCAGTTAGACCTCTCTCTACCAAGTTGTTGATCATTAGTACTACCCTCTTCTCATTATCTAAGAGCTTGATATCCTTGTCAGCGGCTCGGCTTTTTGAGGACCACTCGTGGTGCATTATGATTGTAAGTAATCCTACTCTCTTTCGGAACTTCGGAATAAAATCATTCCTTACTCCATGTCTGGCTAGGATCTTTGGTAGCTAAGAAGGAAAACATCCTCTTGTTGGCATCTTGAAATGTAAAATAAAAAGAGCCCAAGGCACCAGCACCTTTCTTGTTGCGAATGATTTGGTAATAAAACCTAAACAGACGTAGACTGGAGGCTATCTCTAAAAACACCTCAAAAATGTGGGTGAAAACGCTAAATACAAGAACTGAATCCGGTACAAGATGAACTAATTCAATTCCATAATAGTTAAGCACTTCAATCAGGAAATCACTCTCAGGCAAACGGAGGCCAGCTCGGAGATAGGGCACGAAGAGTATCGTAAAACCAGTCGGAGGGTTTGGTTCAATCTCCCTTCCTGGTGCACGCCACTCGATAAGAGATTTCTCCGGCAGATGCTCGTCCTGCTCCAGTCCTTTGAGCTCTTCCGTGGACAGCATTGACGATTTCCATTCCACCATTGTTTCAATTCAATGGTAAACCGTGGATCCTTCTCTTTGAAGGGTCGTGGAGGACAAAAGACTCTAGGATGAACGGGGAAAGTGAAAACGACTGGGGTAAAAACGTGCCTAAGGAGATGTAAATGATCCATATATATGCCCTTGGTACATTTAAAACCCACTACCTCAAGGACGTAACAACTGCACCTCGATTAGTGGAGACATGACAACTCACGTCTGGTCAAGGAAGTTGTTCCACGCATCAGAGATGTGTAAGAGAAAGTAGTTGAAAAGTTTTTTTTGTCTTTTTCCAAAGTTATCTTCATCTCGTATCTATCGCGGGTGTAAAGATACAAAACTGTTTGAACATAGAAGTTCACCTGATTATCGGGATTTCCTTCTACCAATCCCTTAAAGACTTTAATCCATAGAGCAAACTAACTGTTCGACCACCTTAAAATAAAGGTGGTCGAAAAGTCAATTTGGTCCATGGATGTTATCTGTTGTGTGCTCCGATCATAGGAAGAGAAAATACCAAGGCAATATGAGTTCGTACTCATGAGAAACTTTGAGGATAGAAATTTGATGGAAGTTTCTAAAAGGGATGCTTTTTGTTCTTGCCCTTCTGGTGGTTATTTATAGACCAGTAACTTGCGGTGGAATTAAATAAACTAGATGGAAGTCTAACAGATAAGATTTTATTAGAGTTTGTTCCTAATAAATCGCTAAAGACTAAAGCGTAATCGTCCCTTCGGGAATTGCTTTCATAAGTATATATGGTTGACGCTCCTGCTTCTTAAGGAAAATAGTTATTTACAACTCAAGTAAAACTATCTTCTTGACCAAGTCTAGTTCTGGTCAAAAACTTCTTCAAGTAAGTCATTTTTACTTAAAGTTGAGGGGCTAGCTGACGAGGATTGTTGACCAATCAATTATCCGAGTATATCTTTATTCGCTTATTTATAAATTAGCCAGGTTTGTTTACTGGGCCTAAATTAGCTTTCTAGACCTAAGATCAATTAAGTAGTCAAAAAGTGGGCCTAAAAGCCTTTTTTTCTTTGATCTTTCTTAAAAATTCTTCCGGAGGTCCAATTAGCCCTCCTCTATAGGTTCCTCCAGGACCACTCCAGGACCTCTCCCCCGCAGAAGAGGTCCTAGAAAGCGGTTACCCACGTGTGATTAATAATAGCTACACGTGGAGATATTGGCTATAACGGTCATCACGAAGAGATGCGACGATTGGCGTGAAGAGACGTAACCTTTGGCGCAAAGAGGCACCACTGCAACAAACTGCCGATGCTTGTAGAACTATAAAAGCCCGGCCTATGTGCCTTTGTAACATAGATTCTCATCTAAGACCTAATCCACGTATTCACAATATTTTTCCCTATAATCAGAGCATACTCTTTGCAATATACATCACCATTTCGAGTCCTTTGGCGAATAGATAGTAATTTCTATTTTTCCTTTATATTCTTGTTTGTCCATTCTGCGATGAGAGTCCCAGACGTCCTTCGAGTCCTTTGGCGAATAGATAGTAATCTCCATTTTTCCTTTATATTCTTGTTTGTCCGTTCTGCGATAAGAGTCCCAGACGTCGACAACCTACTTTAATGTATTCCCACTTGGTGCAAAAGGGGCTTAAATCCAACAGTGGTTAGCCCAATGGAAGCGAAACCTTAGCGAGGCAGGACTACGGTGGGATGATGCTTTGTAAAGGCCTTGACACATGCCCTAGACTGCTTAACTAACATAGTGAGCGGTGGTATCAACGGATGCCAAATAAACTAGAGAAGTCATGTTATGCGGGTAAAGTTGTACAACCTCTGTAGAGTGCAAAACTATTCGAATAGCCGTGTTCATGGTCATGGACATACTGAGCAAAGCCAATCAAAATTAGACTTTGATTTTGTTTCCAAAAGATTTTGTAAAACAGTTTATGATAGGGATGGGTGTCCATGAGAAAAGTTATGGATTGAAGCCCTGGGTTGGTGCCCGTGTTTAAGTTAGTGTTAGGTTGTGCCTACACTATCTTTATTAATTCTGTTAAAACCCAATTTTGGATATTGTAAAACTTGAGCTTTTGAACTTAGCTATTGTATTTAAAATGTCAAACATTGCTTTTGCACAAATAACCCTATAAGCCTTCCTCTGATAATATTCATGCATGCATTAACTATGTTATGAGTGTAACTTGTGAGCATAGAAGTTGTGCTCACCCTTGCTTAATGCAAATAAATTTCAGAGGAGAAGGACTTCGCTACCGTGTGGATCTCGATGACTAGGCCGCTACCCTAGTCGATTGCCTGTGGCAGATCAACTAGACTTCACTATTTCTTCTTCGTCTTTCGTTGTGTTCTTTATTGTTGGCTTGCAAACCTTTTTTTAATCAACTCTGTTATTTATTAATAAAGTTGTGTGAATTATGGATTACCATATTTGTTTACTGTGTAAACTAGCTACTGATCATAGGACTAGTTCAGAAATACACAGAGGATTTGGGTGTTACTCTCGGGTCCGACAGAAATAGTATCAGAGTCATATTGACTATAGGTCGTGACCTAGTTAGAATGACCGTTAGTTGAAAACTTTAAAACTTATTTTATATAACAAGAAAAACAATTTCTTCTCTCCTCATCTTAGTCATCTATCTATCCTTAGCTTTTTCATAGCAATTCTTTCTTACCTAATTCTCCTTACCATTTTATAATGTTAAATGGATCCTCTTTCCCTTATAAACTTCTATAGATGGTTAACACGTTCTCGACCATTACGTTCAAGACTACCAGACATTGAGCCATCAAGCGAGCATCGTCATGCAAGATTCATTGAAGTCCGTGAGCAAAAAATTGCGATGTCAGCCAAGCCATATAGTTTAAGTGTGTCAAGGCTCATTCTGTATATTGAGTCATTTCACCAACTTACGAGTATCGATCGAGTAGAACGTTATATTGTTTCTTAACTTGTATGATATATTTTCTTTTGTTACGTCGTACATAGATCTTTTTGATCTTATATGCAAAGTTTACTTAAGTGGGTGTACTTCTCTTCTCATAGTTTTTTCTCTCTGTCATCCCTTGCCCCTGTCTCTCCCCCTTGCTGCCCCACTGTCGACGCCGAGCTCTATGCACATCAATGGCTGACCTCTACCTCTTCTCCTATTTCTTCTCACACATAGCATTAAAAACGATTCCGTCTGAAGCGAAACGTTCCCACTAACCTTACACACATTACCATCCCATCAATTGCACGTTTCCTCCACTCCTTACAATCAATTTTGCAGTTTTTTCGTTTTTCGTTTCAACTAAAAACTGTTCATTAATTTTCAAGCGTTTCCCGTTGATTCGAGCACCGCCTCCCCTATATAAAGAGAGCCTAGGAACCACTCTACATCCTCAACCCACCCCCAAAACCTCTCCTCCTCTCTCCCTATATTTTAGCCGGATTTTAGATTTGAAGAATACCGACCGAAAGCTATTCCGCCGCCTCTAGTGTCACGTACACCATTGACCGAGGCGGTCAATTTCGCCGAAATTGATGAAATTTTGTCCGCTTCGTCGCTCTCCAAAAGAACGCTTCCGTTCAAAACATTTCGCTTTGTTTGAATTTGCCCTGTGACAGACACAGCTAAATGGGCGCCCGGCCAAGACGCAAGACGGTTCCCGACTAGGCACGACCCATTTAGGCACGGCCTGTCCGCCCATGTACTATTCGTGCAGCGTCGGGCCGCCCATGGGCGGGTCGTGGCTGAACGCGGCACGACGAACATTCGTGTTGCTGGCCTAAGACGGGAACTGTTTGGCCCGTCGGGTGATGCTTGGTCTGTTTGGCCCATCAGAACAAGAAAATCCAAAAAAAAAATCCAAAAAAATCTAGAAAAATTATAAAAATATGTAGAATTCTAAAATAGACATGAAAATTAGAAATCTCATATTGAAAATGTAATAAAGAGCTTTATTAATGTCCAACTGGCTGCCTCGTTAAAACCTTCACTAAGTAAAAACTCAAAATGAGAAAACATTGGCAAAGAAAAAAGAGTACAGCCTATAGCTCTACAATTCTACAGACATGATACATCTTTGTTCTATGTGTCGGTGTCATTATCTAAGTACAAATTTTCGAACACCTCCGACAACTCTGGATTTTTCACAGAGTGTTGTGTTCGCTAATCGGCTTTGTTCCCGATCCTTCACAGTTAGAAGGATCTCCACCATCTCACTTGTGAGACTTGTTCTTCTTTCCTCCAATATTCTTCCGTAAAGACCGAAGCGCATCGGAGGAAACCGTAGAGATAGAATGTTAACACATCACGTGCAAGTATGGATAGCACGGGATATGTTAACTTATAGGCTTTCCACCATTGCAAGATGTCGAAGCCTTCGCGTTGAAATCCATCGATCGCTGTCCGAGATAGGTGGATAGTTTCCCGCTCCTTGTGGCTCTGGTGGCCGAGCGACGTGCGAGAAGAAGAAGAAGACGAAGACCTTGACCTGGACCTGGAGGAAGAGGCACCGAAGATCGTGCCCCACATACTTGTCTTCCCACTCGAGGTGGGGGCTACTGGAGGTCGTTGCGAGCGGACTCCCCGGAACTTATTTTCATACCTTTGGTAAACCTCGTTTAACCGAGAACGAACTTCTGCAAAATAGTTAGTATAGTCTAGCCCCGTAGCATCACTAAGAAGATCAAGTACAGTACCAAATGCACCCATTTTAGCCCTAGGATCTAAAACAAATGCAAATGCATATAGGTAAGGGATTTCTCTCCAATATTTAAGGTATTTAGATTTCATGGAAACAACAGCCTCACGTAAAACTAAGTCATTTTCATACATTTTCAATTGAGTAGCAATCTGTAAAATAGTATGCACAATGATAGGAGATGTTGGATAGTAGACAGCGGACAAAGCAACAGTTGCCTCGTAAAAATTTCTAAAATGACAAGACCTTCTCAAAGAACGAACCAATGTTGCTCGCTTAATAACAAAGTACCGCGATTGCTAGGATAGTGTGTTTGAATAAAAATAGAAAAAGTGCTCTTGTATGGTAAAGATGCTTAAGCATGAGGTAAGTAGAGTTCCACCTTACCTCCATGTCCAAACCGAACTTTCTTGGACGTACACCCATCGCCCCTTGAAGTTCTTATATTGTGCTATTCTTACGTTAGAATTATTCAAGAAAGAAATCGCATCGCTAAAAGTTTTAATATACGGACTCAACCTCTTCGACCACATTTGACTATAAGGTTGATAATATGACAAGCGCATCGTTGATGTAGCAAGAACGAATCGGCATATGTACTCAACATTTGGAGTAAGAATGTCCATGGCCCTAGAGTTTGAAGTGGCGTTGTCTAAGGTAATTGCGAATATTTTATCTGTAAGACCAAAGTCTTCCACGACTTTGATAATATAGTTCGCAATATTCTCCCCCGTGTGTGCTACATATCAATTAATTTTAAACCTATAATCCTTTTCTCCATTACCCAGTCGTCATTAACATAATGCGCAACTACACTAAGATAATCCTCCCTAGCCTGACCACTCCATATGTCCGAGGTCAAGGCCACCGAAAATGTGCACGTACTAAATAGTTCCTTTATTTTATTACGACATTCAATATAGTATTTCACTAGATCCCTTGTTGTTGTCTGTCTAGAAACGGAAGAAAATCTAGGATAATGCGTAGTCCTAATGTAATTTTGGAAAGAAGCAGACTCGCCAAAGCCTAACGGTAAATCCTCATAAGCAATTAAACGACAGAGAGATTTGCGGGCTACCCGAGGATCGTAGTCCCAAATTTAGATACTGCATCGCGGGGTTGTATTGCATTGCGTCGCCTCATCGCCAATCCTTGCTTGGTTTGACACCTTGTAGCATGTCTAAGCAAGTGCCCGTTCCACTGTAGACTTTGCAGACAATTCATGGCGATAAATTTTACAAATAGCATATGGTACCTCATTTCCCGCTGCGTCTTGCCGGGTTGTCCTGTCGAAGTTCTCCCACACTCCCGATGTAGACGGCCTCGACCTCTTTGCTCCGGTTGCCGTTGAGCCTGATGCTGATGTCGAGCCTGATGACGGAACTCCAGTAGCTTGCTTCTCCGGTGAAACCTCCGGTTCATTTGAGGCAACCGCAGTCACCTTCATAGACGCAATTTCGTCCGATGAAAGTCCGAACTCACTAAGAGCAAAGCTATCGTAAGGACTGTCCATAACGAAAACTGCAAAATTGAAACTAACATCATTACTACTTTAATCTTAGCATAACAATAATTAATAATAAAAGTATTACAAAAATAGTATTGTACCTCTTTCGCTGACTTGCCGATGAAAATTAAAATTTCCAAATTTTGGCACAAATTTTTTGAATTTTGGCAAATTAGCTCAACACGGATTTGAATTTGCACAACACAATTTCAAAGAGAGAATAGAGAATGAAGGGGTGCTGAATGAGGGGGGGGGTATGATGCCTATTTATAGAAAAAATTTCGGAATTTTTGCTATTTTTTTGCTATTTTTTAAGCCCCTAACGGTAAAAATATGCACTCAACGGTCAAAAAAATTCATCCAACGGTCAAAAAAACGGCCGTTTTTTTCCGTGCCGTCTTGCAATCTTAGCACGGCCCACGACCCGACAAGCCCCGGCCGCCATCTTCTACCCCCTAGGCGGTGTCGCCCTCGCCCGTTCGCAGCGTCCTCCGTTCTGCCTCAGACTCCGGCTCCGACCCCGCCTCCTCCTCGCCTCCCACTCGCAGGATGTGCGCGACCACGCCGCCTCCTCGCCTCCCATGTGGCCTTGAACCCACCGCCTCCCTGCCTCGCCTGGCCGGCCCGCCTCGACCTCGTCGACCCGGCCTCCTCTAGCCTCCATCTCTGGCCTTCCGCCTCGGCGACCCGCCGCCTCCTCCGTCCAGAAGACTGCGGCGCCGTGACCGTCTGCCCATAGCCGTGCACAGCCTCCTCCTCCGCCCGGCTCGTGAAGAACGTCGCCGCGAGGCCCGCGACGCCTCGGCCTCACCGGCCTCCTCCTCCTCCTCCGCTGACAGCAAGCATGTAGCATCGTGACTCGGCCTCCTCCTCCTCCATGACGGCAAGCAAGACCTTGTGCGCCGACTCTGCCTCCGCTTGGCCGTTCCCATCGCTTGGCAGCCGCATTGTCTTGCCGCTTTACCATCGTCTTAGGAGTGGCGGCCGAGCACTGACCGAGGAGCCTGTCGGCCGACACGCCCATTAACAAGGCGCTCGGGTCATGCTTGTGCGAATCTATAGTAGTGAATTTCGTGCCAGCCCATTTAACCTGGCCCATTTGGCCAGCACTACCCGCGGACCAAACAAACGTTACAAATCCCGCCCCCGGCCGGCCCACCAAGCCCACTCGGCCACTGCCCCCGTGACTCCCTAACCCTACCCTACCCTCCGTGACTCCCGAGTCCCTCCCGTCCCAGTCCGTGTCGCTGCCGACGCCCACTCGCCCACTCGCCCCGAATCCTCATTCCTCCCCGATCCACTACGCGACGCCTCCGGCTCCAGCGTCCCACGCGCTTGGCGACCGCCCGGAGTTGAACCCCTTCGCTGCCCGTGCGGTGCGCCTCTACCTCCGCGAGGTCCGCCGTCCAAGACCACCAGGCCCGCGCGCTCGGCGTCAGCTACGATAAGAAGAAGCGCAAGAAACCGCAGCTCGTCGACACCAGCGGCGGCAGCGTCAGCCAGCCGCACCAAACGCCGCCGCCGCCACCCGCCGGCGCGGCCTGCTGAGGAGGCTCCGACTCTCCGAGACTCCCACGCCCAGGTAGCTCTTTCGCGTCCTCTCCTTTGTCTTGATTCTTGCATCGAGAATAATCCTACTGGAGAACTTTCTAGCTTTGTTGATACCGCCATTCACCATCTAGCACATAACCAGCTCATTGAGCTATTAGCAGTGTTCAGACCGTATTTGTTGAGAAACTGAGTACCAATTTTTGTTGAGAAACTTGAAGATAAATTTGTTTGATGTTGAATGTGCACCGATGTTTGATGTTTGATCAGATGATATGGAGATGATCTGGACTCTGGACCTTTAGAGCTGCTGTTTGATCAGCTTTGATGTTAGCTTTCGGAGCTGCTGTTTGATGTTAGCTGCTGAAAATAACTTTTTTTTGGAGCGAAGCAGGCGGCGGCCGGCCATGGAGCTGTCGATGAGCGGCGGCGCACTGCGGACGTTCGCCCGGTGCATCACCTGTCTCGCCCGCGTCGGCTCCGACCTCGTCCTCCAGGCCCACCCGGCCAAGGTCAGCCTCCCCGCCTCCTGTTCCCCAACGGGCGCGTGATTTCGCTGCCACGGCGGGCGGTTCTGACATTTTTGTTTTGGGCGTTCTGTTTTTCAGCTGGAGCTGCACACACTTAACAGCTCGCGGTCGGCGTACGCGTCCATCTCCCTTGCGCGGGACTTTTTCGACCACTTCCACCTCTCCGCTGCTGCGCCGGCCTCCACGCCGCTCCAATGCAGCGTCCTCCTCAAGTCCATCCTCTCCGTCCTCCGCACGCCCACCGCCGTGCTAGACCGCCTCGCCGCCTCCCTCCCACACCCCGACGCACCCAAGCTCCAGCTAACCCTCCACTGCCTCAACGGTACATACACACCAGCCTACTCCAAATGCCCCTCCCTCCTCTAGGGTTTTGCGATTGAGGAGATTTTTGCGCGCAAAATTTCTCCCCTTCTGTGAATTTCCGTGCTTTGGGTGCGCTTTTCTCTGTGTTCCCGACAATTTTGCCATTTTGTTGGGTGCTCTTTTGCCTCACATGTTTCCTTCCTAATTTCCCTAAAAATTTGTTGTCAGGTGTGAGGAAGACGTACTGGATCGCGTGCAGTGCGGAGCCCGAGGTGCAGACGCTGGCACTCGACCGCGGCCGCTTCCCCAGCCGCCTCGCCATCCGGCCGCGGGACCTCGCGCGCTTGCTCTCCAACTTCCAGTCCTCGCTGCAAGAGCTCACCGTTATTGCCACCGAGCTTGGTGCAGGGCTGCCTGATGTCGGTGATGACGCAGGGGGGAAGGCTGTCGAGCTCCGAAGCTACATCGACCCTACGAAAGGTGGCTTCCTTTTGTGTGGTGTTTTTTTTGGTATTGTTGATGGAGTCAGGTGCTCTGATTGATGAATGGTGATCAGGTTGTGAATTGTGATGGTGGTTTGTGGGGTTGCAGATGACTGCGACACGAGGTTGCACACGCAGCTATGGATCGATCCAGTAGAGGAGTTCTTAGAGTATGTGCATACCGGTGATCCCGTTGATGTCACATTTGGGGTGAAAGAGTTGAAGGTGATCTATAATCAATCTTTTGTTCTTCCAAGACTTATATTCAATAGATTTGGGGTGAATACTTAAAAGGCATTAGAGAATGGCTCCATTGAAATGGGAAATAAATTGGAATCTAGTGTATATTTAATCGAATCGAAGAACATTTCTCTAAGAGCAGGAATTCTGGAAAATAGTCCTTTGTGTGTATGCCTGAACGTGCAGTAGAGCTCAAACTATGCCAATACAAGAAACGTAGCTGCAAGTTAAAACTCCTTTTGATGTCTTTCTAAAAGCATGTAGGGATGGTGGTTATATACTTATATTTTCTGTCGCATAGTCATAGTTACTACAAGGATGTGATTTGATGTCAAGTGGTATGTTGAGAAGTTGATACATTATATTTTGGGGTTCCTTTTAAAAAAGATTCATTTTATTTGATAATTGACGAAGGTAACAGCTTTGTTTTCTAGTCAGGTGTTTTGATGGCATGAGACTTAACAGATTTCCTTCCTTTTTCTCTCTCTCTTTCAACTAGGCTTTTTTAACATTTTGCGAAGGATGTGAGGTTGATATTCTCCTGTTCTTTGAGAAGGCTGGCGAGTAAGTTGTCATACTGATCGATTTGTGTTGTCCTTTTGGATTGATTCTCATGAGGCTCTGTATGAATTGCAGGCCTGTCCTTTTGGTTCCTAAATTTGCAATGGATGATGGATCAAATTCAGATTTCGATGCGACTCTAGTTCTTGCCACTATGCTTGTATCACAACTAATGGACGGCAATGTTGCCCAGCAACCAGCTACATCGGCACAGCACGTAGAAGAACCAGGGGCTGCTGCTACACCACCAGTGATTCCTGAAAATGTCTCAAACCATACTAAAATATGGTCAGAGCTTTCAGGTTTGTATCTTTCTGGCAAAGGGTTATTGTTAACCATTGGTATGGTCCGTAGTCACAGGGACCGTGGGTCGATGCCGCATCCCATGTACCGGATTCATCGACTTAGGTACGATTCGTGGAACATGGTACACCATTCCTATGTAATTTAGAAGGAAAAGTGGCATACCACGTCTCGCAACCCCTGTTCCTCGACCCTAGTGACTATGGTATGGTCACACTTTAGGCATGCCTTCCTCTGTCAAACTATGCACCATTGTGATCTGATGAGAACTGAGACAGGGCCAAAGGGCCTGTACAGATGTAGTGACCACTTTTTGATAGGACCACTATCAGACCACAGTGCATGGACAGCCACATGCCTGGGTGTAATCAAACTAATGGTGACTGAAAAACTTCTTTCATCTCTGAATCCTAACATTATCCTATTGATGTATCATCAAGCTAGTTAAAGATAAGCAGCTTTGTTAAACAGGTAGTGCTCCCAAAAGCTTTGAAGCTAACAGAGAAGAACATGCCCAGGAGAGAAATGCAAGTGCTAGTCTGCTGAATGACACATCAATGCTGCCCAATGTTAAAAACGCTCCCTGCAAGCCACCAGCCGCAGATAATGCAAACGATACGTATCCTATAAATCGCTTCACTTCTTGCTAATTTATACTCAATAATATAACTTGCTACCACATCAAATTCTGGACTTGAATCTTTCTATTGTTGCACGCTGAAAGAATTCATCTTCTCTGTTATCTCTGTTTTAACGAAATTAAGCGTGTGTGCATGAAATACTCTTTAACTTGGGATTATCAACATCCCTCAACATGAAACCTTTCTGCCCCATATGTTGGATATCTAAACAGAACAAAGCCTGTCTTCGCTACCTATCTTCCTCACAGTAAATGGGTATCTACTGCATTTCAGGTAGTTAAAACCATAGGAGACACCTTTCAGGATAATGCCAAGTTCAAGTATTAGGAGTAAGCTTACAATCATGCTGATGGTATACTTGAACTGGCTAGTCTAGTCGAAGGAGATATGCTGATATATACAGTGTCTGAATCTGATGAATGATGACTTTTTGAGACAAGGTGTTGAGTCCATAAAAATTGTATCACTGGATTTGTATGGCAGTTAAATGAAGTCCTGGATGCCCACCATTTGTTCCTGTGCGTAATTGATGAATCATGTCAAGAATTCTATGTTAATGCAGACTTTTCACTTGTTATTAATCATATATTGGGACCTATAAGATCTGGGTCTTGAGTTATTTCTGCTTTCCTGCTTCCAAAATTGTGTCCCCTTAACTAATTTGAACTACAGAGTGCAGCCTATGCAAATGGATCACTTGGAAGAGCCTACTGGTTAATTATCACAACATAAGACACATATTGCATTCTTAAAGCAGTAGTTACTGATGCATTTGTATTGCTTCTGAATGCTTAACAAACATGATTTTCTTTTGTTGCAGAAATTGTCAGTGATAACCCTCGTTCGCAGCATCACCCGAGCAATTGGGTAGGTACTGATGAAGAAGACGATGATGACGACGATGAGGAGCTTTTGGTCCCAACAACACCTCACTACATGGACTAAGGATCGGTTCCTGATTCTGAAATTTGTAGGTACATTCCAGCCAAGTGCATAGTGGATGAACTAGAAATTAGTTGAAGAGCTTTTTGTTTGCTGTTAGTTCTTGTAGGCCTGGTGTTAACAAGATGCGCTAATTATTTAACCCAGTAACTACTAACTAATTTGTATTCAATGTGGCTATTGCATTTTTGCATAACGTAGAAAATATTGAATGTGAGTTGTTCAGCTTCGTATAAGTGGCCTGTTTATTCTTTTTTGCCAGTAAGACTAGTGCATTTGCATCAATATGAGCAACATAGTTCCCAATTTCTTAAAAACTTCTCTACACTCCTAATGTTTGTTCATGTGATATCTGCATAAACCTGTGTAGATGCGAGCATGTGCGAGCCTGTGCGAGGTCCATCATGGCATTGCTGCAAAGTGTATGAATCATGAATTTTGTAGTGACTCTATTCCCATATTCCAATACTCTTTCAAATATACAATACCCACCCTAGCTTTCCCTATCATTATCTCTTGTAACTTGCTAAGCTATGTTATGTACTGTTCCTGGAGCAAATTGATTAAACAACATGATGTGTTCCTGGAGCAAATTGATTAAACAACATGACGCTTTTAATTTTCCTGACCTTGGAAGATTGTGAAAGAAACTGAGATCTGGCATGGAAATTGCTTCCTTTTACTAATGGGGGCTTTGCTTCTTCGAGTATCATGTATCCTGCATGTTGATGCATCTCACTTGGATGTGATTGGAGTCTGCTGTCCCGTTACCTTATTTTTCATGGTCCGAATGATCTAATTCCCTTGTCTTTCCTTAGGCTGTTGAACAAGGCCATAGCTGTATGATGTTACAACTTACATCCAGGGAGCTGACGAATGGAAATGCAGCAGAGATTACCCGAACATGACTTTATTAGAGAGTATATTAGAACTGATTACTTTAGATGATACGATGTTATTTTGCGGTGTTTGTGTGCATATGTTTGGTTGGCCTAAGTACTGCCAGTTTCTAACAAGATGAGTTGCATCACAGAGATCTTATTTGTAAGGTTCTGAAGGATTTTGGGTCGTGTTCTTCTGTGTGGCATGAATATAAACAACTATTATAGTATGATTATTGGTTAGTTGTTGGGAGGCAACTGGCATCATTTGTTCAACAAGGATGCATTGATCGGTTGAAACTGGATGCTGCATGGCACGCACAAAATCCGACACGCGTTCAGACTAAGCCCAACTAATTGACTTAGAATACAATATAACTTACTCGTGTCTAAAGACTAAAGTTTTTATTTTGTTTTCATATAAAATAGCATAGGTATCTCTTCTAGACGATTTTTAAAATATCCTAAATTCTCAAATTAACATATTGTCCTTTTATAGATTTTTTAGAAAATCTATCGCTCTAGTTGTATTTGTGCGATAAGCACACTAAAAAAATTTCCAATTGACATTATATATTGTCTAACCCATATTCTAAAGGCTACAACAATAGGGGATCAATATTTCAAGGAGACATATGTAGCAAGTAACAATATATCTACCAAATTCCCGATAATAGCATTTTTATACACAACATACACGTATGCATAATAGGATTTACAAAATAAAGTACAATAATTAAAATACTGGGATCAACGTGATCAAAGGGGGTGCTTGCCTTTTATCTTATGTTTGGAGGTACGGTAGATTGATCTTCGCAATAATAATCCGAAAGATCGACGTCTAAAAAGGGCTGGAAATGAATTAAATAACAACCAAGAAAATCAGCAGTGACAAAAATTAAATATTTTTACATATTCAGGTAGATTATGATTTTAGACGAATTTAGATATAAATTTCATTCAATTTGGAGTTTTGTAGCAAAAGTTATGATGGTTTCATTTTGGTTCGGCTGAGAAAATCAAGGAAAAATGAGAAATACGCTTTCTAGTGGAGAAAGCGTAATCCCGCTCGTTTTTAAAGAGGTTTACACTTTCCCGAAAGGAAAACGTATTCTCCTTATAACTGAAAGCGTATTTTCTATTTTCCATTGGATTTTCGTTTTAAACTGACATGTGGTGTCCACTATTAGTGACTCGGTCTATAGCATAGTGCATATACCAAAGGTCTATGTGCACAGCGTACGGGGTCACGGGGGTTGGGTTCACTGTGCACTAAGCCGTGGAGCCCATATGTCACAGACACATTAGGAAATAACGTTTTGATTTAAACTAATGAATCGGTCCCACACGTCAGCGACTTAGTACAACTAAATCGACAACTATACATTGCTTAGGTCCTAATGACCATGATTAGACACAGTGATGACGATCTACAGTGCCATCATTGTTGTGCCGCGTGGTGGCGCGAGCGCCCGCGCGACTGCCAGTGCGATGAAGCTCGGCGATGCCGGAGAGTGCCCAAAATGGGACCTCGTTCTATTGCACACCTGCTGGCACCATTGGCGAGGCAGGAGGTGGCTTGACGCGGTGTCACGCTGGCAGCGAGCGGAGGAGCGGGTATGGCAATGAGCGACAACGCAATTGAGCAATGCTCTCGGCTGATGAGTGTGTGCATGAGCATCTACGTGCTACTAGGAGCATACCGGAAGGACGCAGAGGGGCTGAGGTGGTCGGAGCTGGGTGTCAACGTGGAGCCGAGGCGGCGCGGCGAGCTTCACGTGGAGGAGAGGTTCTGTTAGGACCCAAAAATGCAATTCTGGACCCTCTATGTATACTGCATTAGTTCAGGATCACACTAGTGCACACAGTGGCAACATCGATGAAATGTCATTTTCATATACAAAGATGACTAATAAATAGATAAATAACAATAATTATCAGAGTAAAGACCTTAAGGTCAAATCTTACAATTAATGTCTCAGAAGGCGAATAACTCAATGAAGCTGCAGCGGAACGTAATGGAATAACTTCAGTGAAGCCCATCCATATGCCCACAGGCAATCGGCTGGGGTAGCGCGACCTAGTTCTCCACGATCCTTGAAGTAGACCTTATTGACTGATGATTCCTCCACTTCTGTTGATTGATTATAGCAAGCATGAGTACACAACCGTACTCGCAACTCATACCACAGAATGTAATTTACAAATGTTAGCTTCTTCCAAAGGAAATGGCTTATGTGGTTATTTTGCAGAAATGTCACATTTGCGATTGAATACAAATAATAGATTGAAACATAATTTTAAAAAATAAACAATAATAATTTAACAATTGTTTTTACAAAGGACATAAAGCCTAATCAAATTCTTTCAAACAGCCATATGACTTAAATCACACAACTGTCCCTTCTCAATAGTTTTATGAAAATCTACCCCTTGTGTGAAATCCCCGAGTATGTCTATGACCACGGACGTGGCTAATCGAATAGATTGTTTAACACTCTACAGAGAAACCTTTCTGAAATTTTATATCAACAATTGACACTCTTGGTGTTCTTTACCGTCGTACCAACCCACTAAGAAAGTTAGTCCGACATACACTGTTAGACAGGGAAGCGGCGAATAGTCATGCGATGTGACTACCTGGTAGTTCACACCTCCACCCATCACTGAGTACCTAACCTACAACCTAAGTCATCAATGTTAAGAATTCATAACTTACTAAATTAGGTCTGTCCCATACCAGGCATGTGGTTGTACGAAAGACACAATTCAATGGCGCACAAAGTTAAGTTCTTAATTGATCAAGGCAAGACCTCCAATTTCTAACTATGCCACAATGATTACCGTTCCTGTTAACAAAGCTCCACCATATCACTTAGTATCCACCACTTGCCTCAGTCTAAATCCTTTCCCACCCTGTTGGTTAAGTGAAACACATGCTATCACAAAGTTATAATACATAGCACACAGTTTTACACAAAGTTCTATAGTCACATAGGCAAATTTATAATTACAACTCAAATGATATGTGTGACTCGTAGCATGGCTAAGAAATACTATTCGTCTAATGAACCCATGTTGGTGCTATGGTAATACCAACTAATAATTAACAAAACTAGGGTGACAAAAGACTATGATGATACAATAGGCAAGGTGGATATAATCAATTTGAATTAATAACTAAACCCAAAGCATTTAATTAAATACTTAAAGTAAAATGCAATAATTGAATCAAAGTAATTTTAGAAAACTGGGTTCAATATGATCAAAGGTACAACTTGCCTTGCTATAGCAATGATGATCTTATTTTATCTTCAATCTTCTACTTCCTTGACCTTCAGCTCATTCGGACGATTCTGGAACTTCAATGTCTAACGAGAGAGAAAACGCAAAAAATAATAATTAAAAAGACAAATCAAATAAACTTCAAATTAAAACTGATTGGTACCAAAAGGTAGATAATGAATTTAGATAAATTTAGAAACTTGAATGGGTTCAATCGGAGTTCGTACGGAGGAGAACGAGCTTTCAGAAGATTGAAATTCACATGAAATGATGAAAAAGAAAAAGGGAGAGAGAAACTGACAATTGGGGTCTATAGAATATTCTTAGAATATTCTTTTCTAAAAATATTAGAAAATAGCTGAGTGTATGACATGTGGGACCTATTGATATTTAATGAATTTCTAGAATTAAAATAATCCCAGAAAATAGATCAGGGATTGACATGTGAGCTACTAGTCTAGGGACCAGGTCCACAAAGATATGCTAGTCCACGGTGGACCAAACTCAAGAACTAGGGTTTGACCAAGGTTTGAGTGACATGTGGGGACCACAGGTAAGTGAGAAATAGAGTTTTTAGTTGAATGGATGACATGTGAGGCCAACATGTAAGAGAGAAAAATGATTATATGGCTTGGTTTGTGTGAATGACAAATTGGGACCACACATCCTAGAGAAAAGGAAAACCAGGCAGTCTGCCATGCGTTGGTCGAGTGTTGTAGGACAACAGAGAGAACACGAATCAACATGACACAAAGAAAGCAGAATTTTTTATAAATAATCTATTTTTTAATCGAAATATCAATAATATTCCAGCGATTTTTTTTTCAAAAATATACGTCTGTCGCCCAATGGTTGGGCGACGAGCTCCTATCGCCCAATTGGGTGATCGCAAGCTCGCCGCCCAACCGCTCGCTTTTAAACCGCACAGAGGCGAGCGGTTGGTGTTATTACGATCGCCGCAGACGGTTGGGCGATAGGATCGATCGCCCAACCGCAGGGCGATCAGATGTTCGATCGCCAAGACCACATGGCATCGGATTGCCTATATAGGCACCCGCTGTCCCTGGCCGCTCATTTCGCCCGAAAGTAAATCAACCACCGCCGCCACGGGAGAAGAAAGAGAGGGAGAGGAGAGGAAAAAAGAGAGGAAAAGAGAGGGAGAGAGAGGAAAAAGAGGAGAAGAGGAGGAAAATTTCGACTACGAGGTAAGTTTGTTTTATTTTGTAGTGTATTCTTTTAGTAGGTAAATAGTTTAGTTAGATAAAATAATAGTGTAAGTAGCGCTCGTGGAAAACTGTAGTTAGAGAAAACAGAGTAGAAAATCGAAATGTTGTTGATTTGTATGTAAGTAGAAGCGATAAAAACTTTAGAAAATCCTCAAACACCGAGCGATAGTAAAAAGTTAAAATAAATAGATGCGGACATTCAACTAAGGTGTTTGATAGGATACTTCAAAGGAATTGAGATTCGTGATACTTTTGCAAACATACGAGAATGTAGAAATGTTATTTGCATATAGTCAAACCCTTCTGACAACTATTAAAATGGCATACAAACTTTATTCCTTTGTATACAAGAATTGAAGCATCGTAGGGCGCGTCTCGCCCGCCATGTGACTAGCCAGATCTTGAGGTGTAATGTAGTGTATTTTTGCACCAAGTCAAAGGTCGTGCAGTGTAATATAGTTGATTTGTCCTAGGAAACTTTATTTTGTAGTATACTTTTTGGGTACGTAAATAGTTTATTTAGTTAAATGAGTAGTATAATAGCACCCCGTAGGAAATTGTAGTTAGAGAAAAAAATAGAAAATCAAAATGTTGTTGATTTGTATGTAAGTAGTAGCGATAAAAACTTTAGTTAGAGAAAAAATAGTCTGTGAGGGAGTATTATTAGTGCTGTTTTGTGAGATGTATTTTAGTAGTGTAGGTGTGTGCGTGGCCGACTATTCTTGGGTGAATAATGCGTGACCGAGCGCATAAGGAGGATGAATTATTTGTATAAACTAATTAGTAGAAGTAAATTAGTATGAACTAACTGACTTAGGTAATTGGTAGAAGACCTAATGCCACTTGTAGCATTTCGGTTGCAAGTTAACGTCCTAATCGGATAATGCCTCGCTATGGAATAGCTCGGTTTTAGGTTGAATCAATATCGCATCACACGCTCATTACGGCCTCTGCCTTAGGGAATGAATGATGTCTTGATCATCTTTGTCGTGTAGTTGTCGATTTATAGACGAAGGGCCTTACAAATGTAAATTACAATGTAGCAGTACTTGCATGTCGTGCGTTGCGAGCTGACTAATTGCAATGTTGGAAATATTTGCAGCCATACAATAAGTCATGCCTGTACCCACTACATTGAAAGTGCATTACGGTGTTGGCACCGTTAAATGAAGGTCCGTGCGGTGTTGACTTGAGCGGTTTTGACAAGCCACTCTGTACAATCTTTACGGCGAGAATGCACGAATCGAAGATGTGAAACACTGGTGACCCAGCTTCTCTTTGGACCTTGAGGTGTCGTGTCGACATACAAGGGCTTTGGAGCCGGTCTTCCACTTAACATCACCGGGAGTTGAGAGGACTGATGCGCGGCAAAGTGGAAGGGCTTTATAGAAGGATGTCGTGCCAGTGGATATGAGTGTGTGATACTTGTGCAACCATGCCCAAAAGAAGCTGTGCAGAGCCCCCCGCCGGATATCATCCGGGTGGTGCGAGCAGCTCGGGTGCGGCATGTTGGTGAAGAAGAGGACCCGGAGGGCTGTGTTATGAAGAGTTTAGAGAATGTTGCTTGTGATGAGCCCGACGCGGTACATACAGGAGAGGAAGATCGGCACCGCATGGTGAGCCTACAGGACAGGCTGATGAAGGAGAGCATAGGGATTACATATTGCATCAAATGGAAAGCGATGACCGGATGGCCTTGGTCAAGAGGAAGCTTTACAAGAAGACGACGAGGCGCTTCGATGAGGACGAAGCTCCCATCCCCGGAATGGAACAGATTGACGCCGAGGGTTTATGTACGCATCGACGAGCACGAATCGCCGTGGGAGTATCATGCCACCGAGGTTCGGTTGCACTCATTGTTTGTCGATAAGACATCCTTGCGAGGATGGCATTAAGTGTGGGCTATGTCTATGCAATGGACGCTTTGGTCGTCAAATCTAGCTAAGAGCAAGATACATCATCAAATGCGAGCAGCCGTTGTCCTTGGCGAGTGCACGCCAAGATAGACCAAGTATGAGACTCACTGGATTGTCTCGAAGGTGGAGCCGCACTCGTGCATGCTCAGCAGTGTTTTGTGCAGACATCGTAACATAACGTCGACATTCATAGCTAATTTGATGTATGGAGAGATAGTGGAGAAGAAGGATATGGAGGCCAAGCACATTATGGTGGCTATTGAGAAGAAATTCAAGTACAAGATCGGCTATGGGAAGGCGTGGCGTCGAAGCGTAAGGCTATGGAAAGACGGTTTGGATCTTTTGAGGCGCGACGACAACCTTCCTCGTATGCTTGAGGTGTTGCAGAGAGAAACCCGCACGACATTGTCAGAAGGACATGCCATCTAAAATTCCGCGAGGTTTTTAGTAATGCATAGGGCCTTCAGAGCCTTCGATCCTCGCATCGAGGCTTTTAGGCATATGCTGCTCGTGATCTCGCTTGACGGACTTTTTAACCGGAAATACAAGGGCAGATCCTTACGCCATAGGCGTTGATTTCGAACAATCAAATTACGCCATTGGCCATCGCATTTGTCGAAGGTGAGAATTTCCACACCGGTTGTGGTTCCTTCAACATCCGAGGGTGGAAGTTGTTGGAGCTCGCCCCGTGTGTGCGTGATCCATGATCGCACGCCGGATGTCAAGGCCATAAAAACTTCAGAAGACCCGGAGGAGCCGCTCCCTTGGCCGGATATGACGAGTAGATGGTGTATTCGCCATTTGGGGCCAACTTCTTCAAGAAGTTCCCAGCAACCCTTGGTGAAGCTTATTCAAGAGGTGGCTATCACGTAACCAAGAGCGCAAATTTGACGCTTTATGGGCGCCGTTGGACTAACACAAGCAGAAACACGTGGACACGAGGAACCAAGGAGCAGAGTCCGAACGGTTGGTCCGAGGCGAGGACCTCAAGGAACATCGAGTGCTTCTCCCATTTGGATCGAGGCCCACCATTGGACAAGTGGTCTCTGCCGCATGACACGGACGGGCAAGGTACGGCATAATGACCACTAACCTTGCGGAGGTGTACAACCGGGTTCTTAGGGGCCTTCGTTTCACCCTCATCGCCATCGTGGAAGGTGTTACGCACACAATCAGTATTTCAGGAGAGGCATGCAAATGCCGCGACTTCATGCCACGAACCCTCAAACACCGTCTTCGCTCAAGATTATGGCATACATGCGGCGAAGACACGAAGGGCGGCCGACACGGTGTACGCGATGGGCAATATGGAGCATCGCTTCGACGTGTTCTTGCGGATAGAGCCGATTTGGGACGGCTCGTTCTCTTGTCACCCACGAGGTATGCCTTGGAGATCATGTCAACGAGCCTAGCCATGCGTGCAACAAATCAAGCTCTTACACAAGCCATGCTCTCATGTGCTCGCCGCATGCGGATCGTGCATATGGACCCTTTGAACTTTGTGTCCGAGTATTTTTGAAGGAGAGGGTGGTGCGGTGTGGGATCGGCGAGCTTAGGGGCTTCGGGGTTGTGGGTAACTTTGCCACCATGGATATTGTAAATAGGATCCGGATTCGGATATTGACATGTCAAGGGTAGCAAGGGTCGCTTCGCAGAGTCGTCAGATACCAATGATATGGACGAAGCACAAGCCGGGCGTTGGGTAGACGCTGCAAGACGGCCAGAGGGGGAGGGGCACCTGACCCGATTTATGCAAGGCACCACCGAGGAGTAGGCATCGCTATGGTTTATGCGTTAGCACTTCTTCCGATGTGCAAAGTGGGACCGACATTATCATTTGTACTTTGTATTGTTTTATGTAGCTGTTCTGGTACTACCAAATTTTCATTTGATGTACGTAATGCCGTAAGACATGTATCGTATGTTGCACGTAATGTTTATTTAAGTGTTGTACTCTTGTACTCTTTTGATTTGTTTGTTTGCAAGTTAAATTTACTCATTCGTTACACTCGATGTTTTATTTTCGCCAGATTTGCTATCTTAAAGTTGTTTTGCGGTATGGCTCACGGATCCGACCGAGTTTCGGCCTCTGGAGGCGCATCGATCGAGTACATCGTGCGTCGCGTCGGTCCCTCATCCTACGGGCCGCCGACGCGATCAGTGTTGGGGGTGATCCGACGCGACACCTCGGGTGGCTGGAGGCTAGACCCACGCCGATAGGCGAGTTAGTATACGCCCACACTATCTTCTCGCGAACCGTACCTTCGTCAGATCGACCTTTTGTTCCTTCGCAGTTGAGCGCCGCTGGTCTACTACCTATCGCCGGATGGTGCAGCCCGGACGAGGACGAGCCGCGGCACCAAGGGTCGGCGACGACGGAGACGCCCATCTTTGCCAGGCGATCCACGACGCTTCCTTCTCGACCGCTCCCTGGCCGACAAATCTTGTGGACCGGTGGCGACGAGACTCACACTTTCCATCTCCCATTCGGGGAGATGGCCCCTACCCTGCAGGACGTCTCCCTGCTTCTTGGCCTCCCTATCGCGGGAGGTGCCGCCTTCCCACATGAGCCTCCGGACAACTGGCGCGAGGACCTTCTGGCCAGGTTTCAGGGAGTCCTCCCACCTGTGTTGGCGGCCGGGTACTACGTCATTCCAGAGGCACAGAGGCACGGCCCGCCCTTGCGGTGGTTGTCGCAGTTCCGGGTATGTGTTCCACACCGTGCTCGTTGGTAGTGTCGCGCTGTCCTTTCTGTACAGGGGTCTTACTAAATTTTTCGTTGTGCACAGGTCGAGCGGATGGACCTCACGCGACGACCGGCGGTGTCACGCCACCGAGGCGCATTTGTTGTGGCTGTTTGGTTGGCCGCTTTGCCAAGATAGTCACGGCGACACCGTCGACGCGAGGCTCATCGCATACGCCAGGGCCATCGCCGACGGGGAGGGCCCCCAGATCAGCTGGGGTTCGACCGTACTTGCTGCCACCTATCGCGGCTTGTGCGATGCATGCATCGAGTCCGCATCAACTCCATCCTCACAGGTGTCCTCTCCCATCTGCAGCTTGTGGTCGTTGAGCGCTTTAGCCTCGGGCGGCCTGATGAGCAACGGACCGCACGGGCCGGAGATGTACAACGCAGACGAGGTGGACCGGCCGACGATGGGCTCTCTCGTGCGGCGATAGATGCGTACTCTTTCCGTGACTAATTTTTCAGATTACCGATCGTCCTACCTAATATGCCGTGTTCGTTGCGAGTGCGGTTCGCGCCACGACGCAAGTGACACGGCGTCTGAGCCGTTCGTGGAAGCGATTCGACCGCCTCACGGCGACGACGTTATTGGGAGCCATACTACGCCTCGAGTTACTTTGGTTTGCTCCCGGCCGTCCTCGCCGTGCTTGCGAGACCGAGAGTATTACGACCCGCAGGTGCTTGTCTTCGACGTCTTCGTGGAGGACTACGGGCGCATCGTGTGATGCGCCCGCCGCCTACGCCAGAGATTCGATACCGATTAGGCGTCGATGCGAGAACGCACTTTCGTGAGTAATCGGCATACATAAGTTGTTTTTGTTGTCCTCTCTACACACGCATCGCTAACTACATGTTACGCCTTGCGCCTTCGATGGGAAGGAGTCCGCCGTGGCACGAACCGGGGAGTAGGATGGACCCGTGGGTAGCGCATGGGAGGGCGCCTCTACAGACCGTGTGCGAGAGGACATCCCCTACGACCACACGAGCTATGACGAGTATATTCGCTGGTACGCTCCGCAGACACGTACCAGGCTCGTGCTCGCTGCAGACGAGCCCGCACCACGTGTCCCAGCACCGACCGACACGCACTTCGTGCATTTAGCGCAGACGCGTACAACGCGATGCGCTACGTGCAACTCAAAATTTCGCTTGTGTTATCCGCCATTACGCTTTTCACCGTGTCTTCTTTTTCGATGTGGCGGGCATGGTTCTTGAAGCTTGCGACGGATTGCGACTCGCCGCAGAGGTTCACGGAGGGTGTGGAGGGCACACGTGATGACACGGCCCAGGTTTTCCGTCGTTTTCGACAGCAGTGCGGACGTATTTTCGGCCTACTGTCGTGCACCAGGCTCCCGGAGGTTGGCACGCTCCAGCCTGGTCCACACTCCGTCCGTCCGCCGGCCCGTCCGGCACCCACAAAGGCGGGAGGGTTAGCGAACCACGCCCGACAGCGACGCTACGACCAGCCGGGTCGAAAGCGGACCACCTCCGACATCGACGCTACGACCAGTGGCTCGAAAGGCACCACCTCCGACATCGACGCTTCGACCAGCCGGCTCGGCAGACCACCTCCGACAGCGACGCCGCTCGACCGAGTTAGCTCGGCGAAGCACGCCCGACACCGCAGCGTCGCGATTACGTCGTGCCACACTTCCGTGTGGAGAGCTTTGTACACGCCATGGCGCTAGCCGAGGGTACGTCACGTCTCTGCTGGTCAGCACGCTTCGCGTTTTTTTATTAACTAACAATATTTTGCTGTGCAGGTACATTGCCCTATGACGACGTGGACGCGCATCACGTGGACGCGCAGGACGTGGACGAGCTGGACGAGGACGCGCAGGACTTTTTGGTGGACGAGGACCCGGCACCGCCCACACCTCAGCCCACACCCGCTGAGGTTCTGTCCGGCTCACAGCTTCTCGGTGCGCCAGCACCCACACAGCACCCAGTGCTGTCCACCCCTTTGCCGCATCTCGGTCCTCGTCAGATCAGGGCTCCAGACCGTCTTTCCCTCTCGGGGCCGAGGCCCCGACACCCAGCGCAGAGGAAGGCGCCGAAGCGAGCCCGTAGGGGAGGACGCGGAGGTGGACTGGGCGGTGGCGACGCGGGAGGAATCTTTGGGGAGTGCGGTTGGGGGGTTAGTAGGGGCGGCGATCGCGACCGGCCGCACATTTGTTCTTTATGTGATACTTTAATTTTGCACTTAATATATGATGCCTGGATTACTTTTGCGTTCTTCTGTATACTCTTTCATATAATGCATGTTTGTTCAATGCATATCAACGCCTATAGCTTAATGGCAACTGCAATGACGCGTCCACCATTCACTTACATACGTTACGAGATTGAACGTAATTGCGACACATCGATACAACATGTCAACTCGATAAAAGGCAACCGCAATAACGCGTTCACCATTTAGTTACATGCTTCATGAGATTCAACATAAGTGCATATGAAGGGGACACTAGCGACGCACGAGCTTCCGCCTCCCCAAATTGTAGAAGGTGCCTCGCAACCCACATAGAGTGTTCTCGGTTAGGCGCCTCGGGCGTGGTCGGGTCAAGCTGCTAGTGGCACGCACATATGCAATTTAGGGTTGGCACAAGAAGATGCGGGATCATAGGAACTTCCTATGTTCACGACCTCCTCATTGCCCCTCTCGTCTTTGCATCTGTTGGCGGAGGTCGCTATTTTGCTCGCTCAGATCGTCAAATTGTGCCTCCAAATCAAAGATTCGGTTCCACAATACATCCAGTACCGCACAAGTCGCTCATGGGGAGGATCGATCCAAATGGTGAAGTTGCATTTCGCCATCTCGCTACAAGGGGCGATTAGTATGGACGATGTATTACCAAGAATATAAACAAAACAACTTACCCCGCAGTATGGGCATCGGAAGAAACGCCGCCCACCATCGAAAGGTCGTTTATGGCTCGCCGCGATAGCGTCCTCCCCGTGTCCGCATTTCGCCACTTAGGTTGACCACGCTTGTTCGGCATCAACGGTGGTTAGGGCGAAGTCCTTCATCCTTTCGGAGAAGGTCCGCCGTGAATCCGGTTGATCGGGTCCTCGGGCGCTCGCCATCGTATGTTATCAGAAACGGAGATGGTTCTTCCTCCTACGGTTTGAAGGGTCCAGTGGTCATAATTCGAACGTGGGCGTGCATTTTATAGGTCCGCTGGGGGAGACTAACAAAGCGGGGCGGCTTTGCGCAGGATAAGATGACACGGGCAGCTTTGCGCGAAGGAGAAGACCACACGGGCGCTTTTGCGCAAAGGAGAAGACCACACGGGCAGACTTTGTGCAAAGGATAAGACCAAAGGAGACAAACTTTTCGCAGTGACAAGACCACACGGGCAGCTTTTGTAAACCGAGAAGACCACACGGGCAGCTTTTGCGCAGTTGATAAGACCGAAGGAGACACTTTTGCGCAAAGACAAGACTACACGGACAGCTTTGCGCAAAGGAGAAGACCACACTGCGGCTTTGGGCGTGATAAGACAAAACGAGACAGACTTTTGCGCGCTTTAGGGTTTAGGTTTAGGTTAGGCTTTTCGGATCGACTTGACAACCCCCGACCACCTCGCCAACTTTTAAAACCGAAAAGACAAGACTCAGAAGAAAGACGGAAAACACTCTGCTCTCACCAAACTTTTCGAGACCGATAAGACAAAGACATAAAAGCAAGCCATGACTTCACCGCAAAGTAAGACGTGATAACACTATGCCTCGCCCGACTTTTCGGGCCATCGACTTGACAACACTCTACCTCCTCGGCTTTTGAGATTTAAAAACAAGACTCTCTCTCTGCATGAAATTAACCACACCATGCCAACCATGGAGCTTATAAAAGAGGGTTGAACCAAACCCAACTCTCCACAACACTACACAACACATACCCAACTATGGACTCTTCGCAAACTTCTACGCGAGGTTGTTGAAGAAGCAAAAGTGGCTTAAGGTAAGAGGGAACAGCTAAAATACCCGGATAAATCAATGAAAGATGCTCCAAGACCACCACGCTTTCCGATCCCGCAAGCAGTGTGTGTGGCGAACCGCAGAGATCATTCACCACACACCGAACATTCCGCCGGGCGTACTACACATGCGGGCATCACCTCGTAAGTGTTTCTTTCACAGACGATTTTCCTCTACCAACGCTCAATTGCTTAAATTTTTAACTTCATCCCCACGTAATGGCAAACCGAGATGCGCCGCCACTTCTTCCAATGGATCGACGTCCCGAGATGTACGACAGGCATTCATCCAACCAGGTACATGCCGAACTACTCGACGGGGCGAGAACTTCGTGCGGTGGAAACCTTACGCATCGACCTCGTTGAGGAGGCACCGGGAGCCTCAGACTTCGCGGCGTAATCCATATCGATGATGTCGCTATGAAGAGTTTACATCCTTATTACGTAAGGTTTCCGCACGGTGTACTTACATCCATCATACAATCGCAGACATGGACAACTTCGACATACCACCGACGCGTGCGAATCCGCGACAAAACCAAGGAAAGGCTCATGCGGTTGACCCGGCCGCCACAACAGATCCGCCGCCGGGCGTAATCCGTATGGACGACGTGAGTTACTGAAGAATTTACATCATTCTTCGATTTTCACTATACGGTGCCCTTACATCACGGAATCGCAGGACATGGACGACTTCGACATACCACCAACGTGGACAATCCCGCGACAAGGGCAAGGGAAAGGCTCATGCGGCTGAGCCCGGCCGCCACAGCGTATCCGGTCGCCCGGCGTAATCCGTATCGACGACGTGAGTTATGAAGAATGTAAATCCTTCTTACAATTTTAAATATACGGTGTACTTACATCAAGGAATCGCAGGATATGGACGACTTCGATATACCAACCCGACGTGGACACTCCGCGACAAGGGAAGGGAAGGCGGCGAGGAGTTCAACGCCGGAATGGGTAAGGAAGGAAAATGGCCCCGGTCCACGCAGATGAGTCGTCATTACGTAGTAGTCCCACGTCCTACCCCCATGTTTTTTACTATCCCCTAAAGGCATGTATACTTACATGGTCCGGATGCTTGTGTTACAATGTACCGTAGTAGTAGCGAGGATGACTAAAGCAATTAGCGAACCATCATGCCATGTGACTACGTGTAGCGGTGCTTCTATCTGTAGGACTCTAATGTAGTTCTCGGTTGGGAGACCCATCAAAGCAAGACTATATTGCAAGTATGCCCTTCTAGTGGAATCCCGTAAAAGAACCATTACGCGACCGACATTGAATCCTCCATGTTTTAGGCCATCTTCATAATCACAATGAACGTTCTCGGCCCCTTCACTCATATTACGTATAAGCTTCATAAAGTGCGACATCGACTACGTGCCTACATACGCATATATCGTTAGATTTCGACTTCATCGATGAGAGACTCCCGCGCATCGTAATATCACTTACCTTTGTACTTACATATCATTATTGTCTCAATCGTCCTCACAAAATTCAAATGTAAATTTACCGCACTACAATAATATACAACAATCACAAAATGTTATTCGAATCCGACAAATTTCGCACTCCATGATATTCTACTGAAAATAACAAACAGAGCAACCAACATCGTGACAACACTATTATTTTCAAAATAAATAACATGATATAATCAGACTTGCTAAATTTAATTAACCTACCAAATGTAATATTCATTACAACTCAATTAAACAATAATTAAAAGGCAAAAGGATGTGGGAGCTCCTATCGCCATAGGGTTGGGCGATCGTTCTGTCGCCATAGGGTTGGGCGACTAGTTCTGTCATCGCCATAGGGTTGGGCGACTAGTTCCTGCCGCCTCTACTTAGCATTTTGCAAGCAAAAATGCCGCAGAGTCCGGGCGATTGGTTTCATCGCCCAACCCGATGGCGAACAGAACGATCGCCCAACCCTACTACGACAGAGGAAATCGCCCAACCATTGGCACACACGATATTTTTGAAAAAAAAATATCATTGAATATTATTGATATTTCGATTAAAAAATAGATTATTTAAAAAAATTCAAGAAAGCAGAGGGCTTGGCTTTACGGGTCCACACACATCGGGGGAGAGGAGAAATAAACCAGATAACAAATAACAGAGAAGGAAGACATGGACCAGAGGAGCGTTGGCCGGTTTCTGGCACTAAAGACCGGCCGGGCATGGTGGCTATGTGGCATGAGATGGCACGGACATCGCAAGAAGTGGCATTAGTTTGGAACTTGACATGGCAAGCAAGAAATAGAGAAGAGACGATCAACACAAAAGCCAAAAACTAAACCAACAGAGAGCTGCCGAGAGACACAGAAGGCAACCGAATAGGCTTCAGGCTGATTTTTGACACATGGTGTCAACGGCAAACCAAAGCGAACCAGCAGCAACAAAAGGGCAAAACAGAAAGGCAACGATGAACCGAGACGATGACACGGTCCAGTCATCAAGAATCGGCACCATACGCTGGTAGCGAGGCGAAGAACGATAGTGGCGGTGGCCTCACGGGCGCGTACCACTTTGGGCGATGCTCTGCTAAAAGCGAGGGGAGCACGGTGTAAAATGCGGCGACATGAACCCAACAGTGGTGAAGCTGAAGGTAGGGTTCAACGGTTGAGGAGTAATTGGCCGAAGAAGCGAGACGGACAAGAGGAGAGAGAACGTTCGATTCTCGACGCATGGTGGACAAAACTTGAATCTAAAAGTGTAATATCCTGTATTGTGAGTGAGTATTTCATGAATTAATAGTAATAATAATTAGAATCTAGTGGGCATTGGGGATTAGTGTTTGGCCTTTTGGCCCTTGGCCCAAGAGGGCAAGGACCTCACACCTATTTAAGGGAGAGCTTAACCAAAACCCTAGACTTTTGTTCTCCCGGCCGCCGTTCTCCCCTTTGGGGAGCCGCCACCCTATGTTACCCTAGCCTCTGGCCGAACCCCCTGCCCCCCCTCCCTCATTGGCCAGCCAATCACTGGCCTTCGAGCCACTACCCTTCCTTCACCGCCCTTCGTCGATCCGCAAGTTCGCGCCCTACCACAGCAGGATGCCGCCTCATGCCTAGTAGCTCTACCGCACTCTCACAAGGCGTCATGTCGACGGCCCCTCGGTGCCTCGCTCTCCTTGACTTCGCTGCGCCGTAGTTGGTCTGCCACTCCGCCGGCCCGCTCTCTCTCTGCCACTCGCTCGCCCGTCGGCAAAGCTCAACGCCGCCACCTCTCGGCCTCGCTCGATGCGTCGGCCCTACCGCCTCCCGACCCCCCTCGCCGACGCCACAGGGCTCACTCGGCCCGACCGCCGCCGCTGGTTGGCCTAGTGACGCCGCCAAGCCCCTCTCGGCTCCTCGGCACCGGCCCGTCTTGTTGCCGCCGAGGGTCCATGGGTATGGACGCCACCCTTGCTGCCTTGCTCATCGTGTTCTAGCCTAGAGGCCCGGAGAGTGCTCAACGAAATGCCGCACCGGAACGCACTGTCCTGGGGGTCTTCGAGCTGTTCCGCGATCGGTTCATCGCGGCGGCGGTGTGCCCTTCTCGTCTTGACTCCTCGGCACCGAGATCTTCGCTCACCGTCGGTGTCGACAAGGCCTTCCACATCTACAAGCGCGCTAAGTCAACTTGGTGCCCGCCAGTAAGCTTGTTATTGGATCCGTGCTCTCAAGGCCCTACAAGGAATATACATTTGCTACATGTGGAAGTGATATTGCCGTTTTCAAATGAACTGATCGGTGGTTACTTGGAGTAGACATGAAGACAAGGTCAACTGTTATACTGCTTGGAGAATACATGCTCCTTATCCATTTTCTAAGGAGGTATCCTATCTTGCATCCGCTTACTCCCGTGATCTACCTTGATTTTGGCTTGGCAATCCCTAAACTTTGTGTTCAAGGAGTGACATCATCACTTAAAGAGCTTCCGGAGCTTCTTGCCATTAAGAAGGTCATGTTCAAGACTGATGGATATGCTTTTCTAGAGACATACTATCTAAGTGAAAGAAGGGCATGGGATGTTGTTACGTGTCCTATCGGTGATCTTAGCATTCAGGATGCTATCGGGCGATTGAGGACATCTTTAGATCTAAATGCATTGCATCTACACAAGTTGAATGTTTCCAATGGGCCAATCCCTCAGAAAGGTACCATATCTGACAGCAGCATATCATTATCTTGTGTTGAGCAAGATGTGCTATTTGTTCGAATCGTTTGGAATGATGCTTCAGGTCAACATAGATGATGTGTCTTGTCTCGCTCACACCTCAAAATGTGAGTTTGGGAGTGTGGTGCTGGTGGTGGTGGACACCGGGGCTAGAAGTTGACTATCGTTGTCTTCCGTCTCACGGTTGAGGCAAGTGCAAGTATTATTAATGAGTTATTATATTATATACTTGATGGATGCCATAGTTGATTGATGTCGATTATTGCTTAGTAATGTTGATGAGCCT
The DNA here is from genome assembly GCA_036346405.1 of Phyllostachys edulis. Taxonomy (NCBI): domain Eukaryota; kingdom Viridiplantae; phylum Streptophyta; class Magnoliopsida; order Poales; family Poaceae; genus Phyllostachys; species Phyllostachys edulis. Next base: position 5,165,704 of record CM070561.1, on the reverse strand, counting down.
AATGCCATAGTTGAGTGATGATGCTTACTACTTGGAAAGTTTACATGATGCTGCATGTTAATGGTTACTTGATGATACGTACATGTTGATGTTTATATGGTGATGCTTACATGATAATGGTTATATGTTGATGGCAAGAATGATGGGAAAAGGTGAGCAATGAGGCTATCTTGTTAATGATGAATCATGATAATGATAATGGACATGAGCATTTGCATTTCTGCATGTTCATTTCTGAACCTTGGACTACGTGGTAGCCAAGGGGTTGTTTCCTTGAGGTCCCCGTCAGGCATTGGATGGGTGTTAGGTCCCCATCATGCATTAGACGGGCTTTGTTCCCCACACACGTGGAAAGTCATGTAACTAATCCGGTGAGGTCGGTGAGAACTGTTACATGACTTGGAGTGTGGGCTTTTGTTCCCTGAGCCTAGAGGGCACAGGCTTTGAGTGGGTATTGACGGGTACCCTACTCGGCATTACCGGTAATTGCTAAGAAGTGAAGAGATGCATCCATGACATATTCATTGCATATCTGTATAAGATGTGGATTTGGTTGTTTAACCTATAACGTTGTTGTTGTTCCTGATGGAATTGTTTTATTCCTTTTGACTATTTATGATGCTATCATAATAGATGGATGGTGGTATACAATGTTGTTATTCATAATGGATTTGTTTATTCGTTTTGACTATTTATGATGCTACTATTTGATTTACTATTACACTTTGCTGAGTCGTGGACTCACACTTGCTGTGTTGTGCTTGCTAGGTACCTCTCGAGGCAGCGACATGCATGGGAAGGGGTAGACTTGGTGCACGTCACATAAGCACAACTCACACAGAATAACCTGAGCCAATTACCCACAAATTCATACTATTGATAATTGCTTTAGTTTCAGTTTTGTGGCCACCCTTCGTAGTGGATGTTTTAATTATGGTCATGGATGACCTATTTATGTTCTTATTCATTTGTTGATTGAGTTCATTTAATTCTCGTGATGGGTTAGAATGTTTGGTTGATGGTTTAATGAGTTGAAGAAATTAAGTGGTTCAGTAGAGTCTCAATAATTTGTAATAGGGTTGATTAGAAGATTGTGAATGCCCCTTTTGATTATGCTATAGTTGTTTAGCTTATCCTGGCTGTCCTTTGATGATTCGTTAAATTGGATGATTTGAATGTTGCTATATTAAACTGTTTGAACCCCCGGTATAGCCTTCTATACAAAGGAGGTTCTGCCGGATTTAGAGAAAGGTCTTAGTTCTATTTGGTTAAGGTATCACTGTTTGACAAATGGTTGAAATTATTTCAGACATTATTTACGTTAGTCTTTTAGGTAACATCTTGGCTTCCACATAGCTAGGGTGTTACAAAAAGATATAAAAAATAGGTATCGATGAGGGGTAGGAGATAACGCGATCGGATTTTGGAAAAACTCACCAAGGAGGCATGGTACTCGACGTACGCATTTCAGCAACATGGCTCGACATGGTCGACAGTGAACCGGTGGTCTTCAGGCGAAGAGGATAGAAGCATGACGTAGAACACGATGACGCAAACTCAACGCCGCAGACGGTTTGGCCGGAGGACGTCGAATGGAGGTGCAACTCGCCGGAGAAGACCTTTGGTTGGAGCTCAGTCATTTGCAGATTGCAACAAAAATAGATTGATTCAAAGGAAACCAAATCAAAGGATTGGAAGAAAAGATTAAAACAGACGTTTGAACATGAACGATTTGCTTTTATATGCATTGTAGAGGAAGATATGAATTTTGGAAATATGAGATACGCATGAGAGCAATTTTTGCTCTCCTCTTTCCGTTCGGTTGGGGATGGAGATAAATAGTAACTGAAGTGCACTGTAGCACCACGTGGCTGAGGAGAGAGAAAGACAGAATTGGAAATTCGAATTAATTAAAAGGCTGAAAATCAAGGCAACCAAATAAATAGCAAATAAATCCAAAAAAATCTTAAAAAATACTCAAAAATTCCTTGGAATATAAGGAAGCCAAATAACACATGTTTTTATTTAATTGATTTTTAGATTAGTCAAATTAAATATTTTTAATTTAGGAAATTTCTAGTTAAGCTTTATTAATTCGAATAAAATTGGTGAAATTTTTCAGGGACCTAAACTACTCAAAAGATTTTTGAAAAACTAAATTTTGGGATGTTACAGGTTCGGCTGATGGAGAGCGGAGGCCAATGATCGGAGAAGCTTCAGTGGGTCCAAGCGATGCTTCAGGTACGAGGAATTGGTCTTAAGTGCATTGAATTGTTGACGGGGCTTGAGGTGGCGGTTCTGGCCGGAGGTGAGGAAGAAGGCTCGATACGGGAGCTCCTGTGAATCAAAGGTCGAATTGAGTGAGGGGAACAAATACTCATGCATTGAAACATGAGATGACGTGATAGGATTGACTAGGAACCCTTCAGTTTGCCGGCAATGGAGGTGGTGGCGCACGGCTGTTTTAGGGTTTACGCTCTCCGAGCTCTAGAGCTCGAATGAGTGAGGGAGAAGAAGAGTGGGTGAGTGCACTGGCTTGGAAAAAAAGAGATGTAGCTCGGGGATGGCTATTTATAGTCGGAGGTGGCCGAGATCAACGAGGAGAGCTTGGGCAGGGCAACGGAGCTCTCGGAGGCTCTCTGCGATGTACGTGCAGGGATGGGCTTCGGACGGGCAGGATGGGCGCGGTGTTGACCTGCGAAGCGATGCGGGTGGTTGGCAAGTGGCAAAACGGTGGTATTGGCGAAACCACAGCACTGAGAGCTTTGCACATGGGCGCAGTAATCGGCGGCCGAGCCGAGGTGGATTTACGGTACTGTGGGTGGGGCCCCTGTCGTCGAGAAGGTGAGAGGTGAAAAGGTGTTTTTTGGCTAATTTAACCTCCTAATTTTATTTACCACCCAAATTATGTCCAAATTTAATGAATTTTTTTGTGTAAGCTTATGGGCTAATTTAGTTTCTCCAGTAAAATTTTCAGATATTAATACTTTTTTTTTGACTTTCTACATAATTTGAACAAGGTGCTGTTCTTAGGCTTTTGTAATTATTTTTCTAAACAAGTTTTCATATAAAACTTTTGATGAATGGTTCCTGGGATAATTAGCCCTAAAAATGATCTCATATGGAAATTTTTACTTAGTTTTATCTATTTCCTTTTTAGCACCTTTTTGTTTGTAGTTCAAGTTTTCCTTTTAAGTTCAAAAACCAAAATCAACATATTATATTTCATATGCAATTGATCAAAGTAATTCTTATAATGCATTTATTTTAAATAATCCCAGAATTAGGCATTTTGGGATGTTACAGACCTATCCTCCTTACAAGGAATCTCGTCTTTGAGATTCAGGACTTGATAAAGAAATCGGGGAATTCGGCTTGGAGGCGGTCTTCTCGTTCCCATGTAGCTTCATCTTCAGTGTGGTTGCTCCACTGGATTTTCAACATTTTGATGGCACAGCTTCACGTGTGGCGTGTGGCTTCATCTAGATTTCGGATGGGACATTCTCGATAAGAGAGATTTGGTTGGAGATCAAGATTCCCCAACGGAATAGATTCAATAGGGGTTCGAAGACATTTCTTCAGCTGAGATATGTGAAAAACATCATGCTCATTGGAGAGTTGAGGCGGTAGATCCAGCTGATAGGACACTTCGCCTTTCTTTGCAAGAATTCGGTACGGACCGATGTACCAAGGTGCTAGCTTCCCATGCACTTGGAAACGGTGAATACCTCGAAGTGGTGAGACCTTGAGATAAACAAAATCGTTTACTTTAAAGCTTAGCTCTCGATGATGGCGGTTAGCATAACTCTTTTGTCTTGACTGTGCTTCCCTCAGGCGTCTCTTTATTGCATCAACTTGCTCTTGAGCCTCTTGGATGACAGTTGGTCCAAAGAATTGACGTTCTCCGACTTCAGACTAGAACAAGGGTGTTCTACACTTCCTCTCGTAAAGTGCTTCAAACGGGGATATCTGAAGAGTGGACTGGAAGCTATTATTGTAAGAAAACTCAACGAATGCCAACCATTTCTCCCAATTTGTGCTATAGGATAGCACGCAAGCTCGTAACATATCTTCCAAGATTTGATTGGTCCTCTCTGTTTGACCTCCTGTTTGGGGATGGAAGGTCGTGCTAAAGAATAGCTTGGTTCCTAATAGTTCATGCACACTATCCCAAAAGCGGGAAGTGAGCTGAGGTCCTCAATCAGAGGTTATGATCTTCGATACACCATGCAGATGGATGATATTATTCATATAGAGTTCTGCAAGCTTGACTCTATTGTAAGTGGTGCTAACTGGAATAAAGTGAGCTACTTTGGTCAGGCGGTCCACGATAACCCAGATGGAGTTGTGCCCATTTCGTGTCCTTGGTAACCCTATGATGAAATCCATACCGATTTCATCCCATTTCCACTCGAGAATATTCAAGGGACAAAGTAATCCAGCAGGTCACTGGTGTTCTGCTTTGACACGCTAGCATACGTCGCACCAGGCAACATGTGCGGTGACGTCCTTTTTCATACCAGGCCACTAGAACTGCGTTCGGAGATCTTGGTACATCTTGGTGCTTCCGGGATGAATGGAGAGAGGAGAATCATGAGCTTCTCTGAGGATTAGCTCCTTGATATCATCATCTTTTGGAACGCAGAGCTGCTGTCCGCGCATAATTAATCCACTCATGTTTTCGAAAAATCTGATTTTTTGCCATCTCTTATAATGATCTTGATTTCGACTATGGCTGAATCCTTGGGCTAAGCGGCCAGGATTTGTGATTTGAGGGTAGGTTGCAATGCTAGAGTAGCAACATAACCTACCTCAACTACTTCTAAGTTGAGCTTCCAGAACTGTTCATGCAGCATCGGGTGATTTCCTTCGATCGATGTGCTCATACAATGAAGTTTCCGCTGAGAGCATCAACTATCACATTAGCCTTACCAGGGTGATAATGAATACCTAAGTCGTAGTCTTTGATCAATTCAAGCCGTCTTCATTGTCTTAGGTTGAGATCTGGCTGGGTGAGGAAATACTTCAAGCTCTTATGATCTGAGTATATCTCACACCGATTGTTGATAACATAATGTCTCTAGATTTTGAGGGCATGAACCACAGTTGCTAACTCGAAATCGTGGGTTGGATAATTAGCTTCATGTGACCGTAATTGTCGCAAGGCATAGGCCACTACCTTGCCTTCCTACATCAGCACACAACCGAGGTCATGGCGGGATGCATCACAATACACAGTGAAATCCTTGTATATGTTGGGCAAAGTGAGCACTGGGGCTGATGTGAGCCTATTCCTTAACTTGTGGAAACTCTCGTTGCACGAGGTTGACCATTCAAACTCCTTCAGATGTTTAGTCATCGGTCTTGCAATCTTGGAGAAGTTCTCGATGAACCGCGATAATATCCCGCCAGACCGAGGAAACTTCGGACTTCAGGAATGGTGCGGGGCTGCTTCCAATCTAGCACTTGTATCTTCACTACTACAAAACAAGCTATAGAAGATGCCTGTGATGAAATTATCACAGACGGTTCAAAAGGAACCGTCTGTGTTGGGTCTGTCGGGGCCAGGTACCAGCCTATCACAGACAGTTCTTATTACTAACCGTCTGTGATAGGCACCTATCACAGACGGTTCTTTAATAGAACCGTCTATGATAGTTCCCAGATGGTCTTTGTTGAGAACCGCCTCGTGATACCGAGACTATCACGCATGGTTCTTTAATAGAATCGCTCGTGAATTATCACGCATGCTATATTAAAGAACCATAGTTCAGTATAGTCTCGAACTGTATCACGCACGCTTCTTTAATAGAACCGCTCGTGATATGGAACGATCACGAGCGGTTCTTTAATAGAACCGCTTGATTTATTTTCACGCATAGCCCATAATAGAACTGCTTGTGATAGGCCTTCATATCCCTAGGGCTCGCCCATTCATCTCCCCAGTGCCGCCCATTCATCTCCGCAATGCCCTTAGCCCGCTCAGCTCTCGCTCCTTCGCCTCCTCTAGGGCTCGCCCGTTCACCTCCTTGTAAGCCCTGACACCGCCGCCTCCGACCTCGACGCCACCGCCCCCGACATCGACGACGCTGCCGCCGCCTCGACGCGTGGCCTTCTCCCGTGTCGGCTCCTCCTCTACATCGGCCTCCTTCCCGTGTCGGTGTCCTCCCCTCCAGACGGCCTCCTCCCGCGTCCTCCTCCTCCCCTGTCGGCGTCCTCCTCTCAGACCGCCTCCTCCCCTGCCGTCCTCCTCCCCTTCACCGGCCTCCTCACCGCCTCCCCCCTCCCTGCACCGACCTCCTCTCCCGCGCCTCCCTCCTCCCCGCGTCAGCCTCCTCCCCTGCATCGGCCTCCTCCCTACACCGTGAGTTCTTGTGCGGTATCCTCTCTGTGAGTATTCCTATATTACGTCTATGCATCACTTTGGCTATATACTTATGTGCTGGATTGGCTTCAAATTCTGTATTAGATTGTGCACTGAGAGATAGCAAAGTGGTTATGTGGGCTCGGTTGATCAACTCTGTGATGAATGTCAAATCTGAAATCAATTTGATAATTGGAAACAATCTTGAGCTAAAACTATTGCTTTCAGTTGTTAGGTTTAATATGTAGCTTTATTCCTTTTGGTTGTCAGTTCTGCATAGTTCAGATTATCCTTGTATGAGCTAGTTGATCTTTGTGAGATACTTACATAGTTATTCTCAATTTGTGGATAAGGCTTATTGCTGAAATGATATTGTGATTATCTTGATATCATTGCTCGTTTCGCTCTTTCATAATGTATTGCCTTCGTTGTCTCAGTGGATATATTAACTCTGATAGTCTTTGATAATCTGTGAACTGAAAGTTTATTTTGCTACCGTGAGATAAATTTGACATTCAACAAGAAAGTTTTAGGTTCAACTTAAGATCTGTTTGATAATTGTTAAATTTGATTAGTGAAGATATATTGACTGATGTACTGAGATTGCAAAGGTTAAATCCTTGGCATCCAGCATACTGATTTTTAAGGAATTTAGCAACAAGAACCAATTTATTTGGATGCTCAATGCTAAAGTTATGGCCAAAACAAAATCACCGGTTGAAAAAAGGCTGAAAATTCATCTCGGGTACTATTCATCCAAAATTAAAATCTTGGCACAAATTTGCAGAGAGATGGTGCACCTAAAATTTTTATGGTAAATAAAGCACCACATGAGATTAATAACACAACTTGATTCACCTCATTTGGAGCTAGGATACATTTTCTATGATTTTCAAAGACATGAAAAGTGCACAAGACAAATGCAACAAAAGAAATTTAGGGGCAACAGCGGAATGCCTAAAACCTATTCTACAAATGAGCACACTAAAAGAGGAAACCAACAAACTTGGTTTCACTCAAAAAGGTGCTACAGAGAAATACTTGTGCATTTTTCAAGTTAAATGAATTTTTAGAGCACAATTAAAGCCTAAACAAAAAATAAATCCACTAACAACTTTTTCTGGAACAAAACCAAGCCTCCAACCATTTTTAGATCAAAGCTCAATTAAAACCAGAGCCAACAAAATTTGAATAAACTAAAACGGAGCTAAAACGAATTAGTTAAGCCACTTTGAATATTAACACAATTAACAGTTCACAAATAAAAGATTTCCGGTTTTTCTTATTTAACTCATAGCGGAAAACACTTGGGCTGTTGATTTTGAATCGGACAGCCCAAACGAATCTGACGCCACGTCACACGACAAATTTCGCTCAAACTTAGCGGTTGGATTAAATCAAATGGTCCAAAACGGAGGAGACGTTCGGACGGTCCGAACGTTTCAACCAATCTGGTCCGTTGATCTAAAGATGGGCGTCTCAGAGTGAAGGTCACATTCGGACGGTCCGAATGTTCACGCGATCTAAGCCGCAAATCTCAAAATGGGCGGTCCAAAAGTGACCAGGAGGTTCGGTGGTCTGAACGTTCCCACTGATCTAGATCGTTGATCTCAAATGGACGGTCCAAGATGAGCTCAGCGCTGCGCACTGCGCCAACGTGGGGTTTTAAGTGCGTGGCCCACAAGTTAGTGACACAGGAGCTAACTTAGGACAATCATTAATTACCAAACATTGATTAGTCCATTTAATGAGCGAATCAGTGCCTTAATGGTGTCACTACAGTGTTGCCTGTGTCCGACAACGAACCCGAGTGCAAAGCGAAGCTCACCGCCAGCGAGTCCGGTCACGGCGGCGCAAACCAAAGGCAGGGACGCATCCACAATAGCAGTACACACACTAGGGGCACTCTCAACGGCGGAGCCGGCCTAGAATGGTGGCGAGCCGGAGAGGGGCGGCGGTGCAAAACACGGCCAAGACAAAACAGCAAAGGAGCTCTGCAGCGGTTCAAGGTAGTGAGTGCCCAAGCATCTAGGGACTACAAGGGAGCTACCTAAGTGCTGGAGAGGCTAGGAGATGGCCGGAGGAGCTTCGGCGATGAAGAACCACACCGGCACTGAGGAAGACAACGCGGGGACGACGGTCTAAGCAAAGAGAACAAGACCGCGCGATCAGGTTAGCTTTAATAAGACTCAAGGATGGTCCATGAGTAAGGAATTGAAGAGAGGAGGTCCTTACCGGAGTTGAGGACGAAAGGGGTGAAACTCGACCGTAAACGATAAAAACTCAAATTTGGTGATTCTTGTGAATGCAAACCAAAATTGAGTTAGGGGAAGTGATTAAAACGATGAGGGGCGCAAAGTGACACGAACAGAAGTTAAAAAGAACCCTCGAAGCACCGATGGCGACGAAGGAGCTTCATGGCCGACAATGGCGATTTGGGGGCTCTCTGAGGTTTGAGCTCAAACAAGCCGAGAGGAAGCTAGGCAAAGCTATTGGGGTGCTGGAATAGAGATAAGGAGGAGCTCAAGGGCTATTTATAGCCAGTGAGCTCGGTTCACGGCGCTGCCATGGGCGAGCTGAGGGGATGGGAGCAGGTAGGAACGCGACTTTGGTGGCGAAACACTAACGCGCATTAAATCGGCTAAGAGCTGTTGAAGATGATGCATAGAGGAGAAAAGGCACCGCGCTCCTCTCCCATGCCCTGGCACTCTGGTGCGCGCACGCACGAGCACAACCAGAGGAAAGGGAAGAACAGGAAAGGCGAGGGCCCACCGGTCAACGAGAGAAAGCCAAACGGCTTGAGTCTAAACCAGCGAGTTGGTTGAGCCAAACCAAAAGACCTGGGCCAAGGCACTCCAACGGTTGGATTAGAAATGGACGGCCACGATTGAAAGAGACGTTCGAACGTTCAAAGCAATCCTGGCGGTCCGATGGGAAATGAATGGTTGAGATTGAAACGGACTCTCGGGCGGTCCGAACGTTCACTCAAATGTGGACGGTCCGATTAAGATCCAATGGCTAGAAAGCAACACACGTTTTGAACGGTTGGAACAGGGCGCTAAGAGGTTGGGTTGAACCGAGGGACTTGAGTCCGACTCAAACCCAACAGTAGCGTTGACTTAGGGTTTAGAATAAGCTGAAACTTGGAAGAATTTTATAGGTAGCAAACTAACTCTAAAAATTCTGAAATTTTGATTGGAGGTTCCTAGCTCCAGGATCAACCTTGGATAAAATTTATAGAAGTTTTTATGCAAAGAATTTTTCTCCAGAGATTCCTCAAGGTTTGTTCTAGGGTTTGACCAAGAGTCAAACTGGTTTGACTGGCCTCTTAAAATTATCAAATAATTTCTAAAAATTATGAAATTTTTCAGAGGAGTCACACAGCAGCCCTAGAACCAAGGAAAAATATTTTCAGAGGTTGATCACAAGATTCTCAGCAAAGATGGAAAAAGGGGTCATGACTTTAGTCAATAGGAGATTGGAGTTTTTGAATTCCACAATTCCTTTACAAGAATTACAGAAAAGTTCAAAAATAACAAGATGCAAGAAAAGTTTTAATTTCTTCTCATTTTCTTACATTTGAAACACAAACCTAGATTTGGGATGTTACACCGGTGAGCAGTCTTCATGAGCTTGGCAGCATCATACTTGCGCTTTCTCCCCTAAAGCTTTTTCTAGGCAGTCTTCTCATCCTTGCGATTGCCCTTACCTTTCAAATTAGGGCGCTTGTCTTGATATGATATAGCTCTCCATACTCATAGCACGTCACGGGGCTACCTCTCATCTTGTTTCTAACATTGTTATATGCCCGTGCGACTTTCTTGGCTAAAAGAGCTAAATCAGCCTCAGGAAGACTCTCAAACTCTTCTTCTTGAATTGCAGACATACACACAGGAGAAAATCCAAAAGAAGACTCAGAAGAACCATCAGAAGTTCTTTTCAAAGGATCAGTTACCAAAGCCATGTTATCCTTCTTAAGAAGACTGCCTCTCTTGATCTCATGAGTCTTGAGCTTGCTATAAAGCAGCTCCAAAGTGAGACTAGAGAGATCGATGTTCTCCTCAATGGCAATAGCTTTCATCTCCCACGCCTTGGTGTGGATTGCAGCCAAGAGGTGGATGGCATTCTCAGATTGAGAGTACTCAATGTCAACAGCTCTTATCTGATTGATCACCTTGTTAAAGCGAGTAAAAACGTCATCGATGCTCTCGCCAGAACGCATCTTGAATTTGTTATACTCTCGCTTGTAGACCGTCTGGCGTACTTGCTTGAACTGGGATGATCCCTCATGGTAAGTTTCGAGGGTGTGCCAAATCTCATGTGCGGTCTCAAGGTTGCAGATCCTATCGTACTCCTGTCTACCAAGCCCAGCATATAGGAGGTTCTTAGCCTTATGGTTGTTTGCCAAAAATTCATTGGCCGGCCCAGCAACCTCGGGCGAAACGAGCGGAGTTCGAACAACCTCCCATACAGCTTGTCCTTCGCTCTGAAGGAAGACTCGCATGCAATTCTTCCAATAGGCATAGTCGAGCCCATCGAAAACATGCGGCTTGGTCGAGTACTTATCCATCGCTAAGTTCAGTGACCGGTTAAGATCAAGATTGAACTAACCGGGCTCTGATACCGCTTGTTGGACCGAAAAGGCGACTAGAGGGGGGGTGAACAGGAGCACTTTCACTTTTTCACTTTGAACGGATTCAACACGAATCTCACTCCAATAGCTATGGAAGCTATAAAGATCAATCAACAAGTACAGCGGAAGACTTGTATTGAATCCAATCCAAAACCCCAAAGCAAAAACCAGCACAAGCTCAAACCCTAAAGGGGCGGTCTGACCGGCTTTGATCGCATGGTCAGACCGACAGTCGGTCTGACCGGCGGCAAAAGCACCTGGCCCGACCGTGGTCCGGCTCGACCGGGCGGTCCGAGGGTGGTCTCGATTGCGCTTAACACAAAACAAGAAGAATGCCGTGTTCAAAACACAAATCGATCTAACTTTTGATTCACACGGCCAAACTCCACGAAACTTGAACCACACCTTCTAAAAAGATATTAGGAACCTATTCCAATCAAGGATCACAAAGATCCATGCCAAAGTTCCTATCTTTTTAAGTTTGAACGAAGTGTGCTCCAAAACCGAGTCAAAATAGAAATATGATCTAGAGACTTGCTCATGGGTGATTGATGATCAAGATGATCCTAGATGGGTTCCCACATGTCACAGCAAGTTAGATCAAGACAAGAAACTAACCAAAAACTCGTGGATCAAAGAAAGACCCTACATCACCAAATAGAGAGAAAGAAAGCAAATAGACTCATCTTTGAGAAAACTTTATTTGATTGATTTGATATGGTATTGGTTTACAGCCACTCCATCAATAGAGGACAAAGACTCAATACATGAGCACGAAATCAAATCCAACTCTCTAGAACGCTAACCTCCAACTATCTTCTCCCTAAGCACAAAACCAAAACTAGGGTTTTCAATAATGAAAGGGTTCAAGGGATGCAGCCACCTCCTCCTCTATTTATAGTGGACGCTTAGACCTAGAAAAGTAAACCCTAATGGGCCCCTGGACCCCCGTTAAGCCCACACACAAACGGGTCACACATGCACACATTTTAAAGCGTCGTCTTTATCTCTTCTTGACCTAATCCGCTTCTCCACGCACCGTCTTGCGCCGCGGGTTGGCAAAAGGTCACCAAGGTGGTATTTGGTAAAATTACTAAAATACTCCTTCTCGATCTTTTTGCAAAGATCGAGTCCCATCTTCGTGAAGCACTTCCATACTTCGCCACGTGTAGGTTGATCCTACGGCTCTCATCATGTCGGCAAGTCTCTCCCATCCAGCTCCCACCGAAACCACCATGACAATTGCACCGACCCCCACACCGCTTGATCCAACCCATCTCATCTTTCCTCTTGCGCCATCGGTCACCTTTGTCCCTCTTGCGCCATGCTCTCCAAGCTTAGTCCCGGTCATCCTCGCTGTTGACCGTCGTTGGCCTCTAAGCAACCTGCACAACAATAGACAAAGAAATCGATTTCGGGAACAAGTTCTTCACAACTTGACCCACGTTAGTCAAAACATGCATTATGCAACACATATGCACTGAAACCCATGAACTTGACCTAACCCAACACTCATCGCCACTTTTGGTCGATGAACAGTAGCAAAATCGGTCAGACAGCTATTTAATGGCCGATCTAACCTCTGGCCGGTCTGACCGCCATTTATAAGCCGGTCTAACTGCAAGCACCTAACGCCATCGACCACACTTGACCTCGACAAAGATTCCAAACTTCGACGAAAACGCGTGTTTCGACAAACCTTTAACGACATTGCCAATTGTAACATAATCCTAAGATCATGAGCATATCCCTTGATATCCACAAATACATTGGAGAAAAACAAGCTCAGTTCCTAGAATACTTACGTGGCATGACTTTGAATCGACATCGGTTTAATACACTAAAGATGCTCTTAGTGGTGGCAGGGATCACACTTATAATACAAGCTGGCTTTGTTGGATCTTTCAAAAAATATATATGTGTAGTCTTTTCTGCATCGTTTGTCTTGGCTAGTTAGTATTCTACTTACGATATATGTAAGTATAATGTATAAGTTTTACTAAAATTTTACAACATTTGCTTACTTATATGCATATTTTACGCAGGATCGATGCCACTCTCTCGGTACTACGTATGATGCCATTGACCTAAATACATATACGCATGGCAGGCAATCAAATGCACGTCAAGAAACTGTGCTACCTAGTGACTGATAGTGAATACTATGTACAAAACTCTTTCCTTGACAGTTGAGACGTCCTCTTTTCTTCTTTGGGCCACCACTACAGAAAAGGTCTTCACAGACGGTTCAAAAACGTCATCACAGACGGTTTCGTGGAGCCGTCTGAGTTTATGAGTCAGTGATGACATGAGGTCATCACAGACGGTTTTTGAATCGTCTGTGATACACACTATCACATACGGTTATTAACTCAGAACCGTCTGTGATAGCTAACTATCATAGAAGGTTTGTGGCTGAAACCGTCTGCGATGACTGATATATCACAGAAGGTTTGTGGCTGAAACCGTCTGTGATGACTTTTCTCTATAAAGCCTCCAAGCAATGACTGTTTGTGCCTTCAAAACCAGCATTATATATCTATTGTTCTTAGTCCCTCAGCCACTTTCGGGGGGTCGTCCACGCAGCATGAGGAGGATGAGACAGCAACCACGGTCAACATCATCGAGTGCATGCAAGTTTAAAAAGTACGATTGCAGGAGAGCGTCAGGACATCCAATTATCTCGTTCTTTGTCATGACGCCACTTCGGTTGGAGTACGCCGTCCACATCACTTTCTTAAAGAACGGTAGGTACTCCGACCGAAGTGGCGTCACGACGCGAACTAGGTAATTGGATGTCTTGACGCTATCCCGGCAAAAGTGTTTTAAACTTGCATAGGCTCAATGAAATTGCTCGTGGCTGCTGTCTCATCCTCCTCATGCCGCGTGGATGAACCCCAAAGTGGTATAGGGACTTAGAACAATATATATATATATATATATATATATATGATGCCGTTTTAAAGGCACAAGCACCTTCTACTTGGAGACTTTATAGAGAAGAGATTAGGAATGGAATGGTAGGATGTACACGACGCAAGGTAGGAGAACTTCACCGGTATGAACACAGTTACACAACACAAAGGTGAAATGAATGGCGAGAAGCAACGGATGACATCTTGACAAAATGACAAATCAACAATAAGTCATAATATACATATCACACATTTTATACATCTATTTTTGCAAATCATCAATCATATAGCATTTGACACTTGAATAAGTCATAACTCATAACAATATAACATATCAACAAATTTCATACCTATCAACAACCCAATAAGTCATAACATATCAACAACTCATACATATCAATAGAAGAGACAACATTTGACACTTCTGAATAAGTCATAACTCATAACAATATAACATATCAACAGACAACAACCCATACATATCAACAGCCTAATACTTCAATAGCAGAAAACACTTACACTTCTGAATTCACTCATTTAGGAATCAGCTACAAGTGCACAATCATTGCATTCATTTATATTTATGATTTTTCTACTTCTATACATGTATGTATTACACATTTACACTTCTCTGCAATGATGCACTTCTCTTCATGTATGTATGTATTACACATTTAGTATCTGGGCTCTGGCCAATGGCCATCACCATCAGCATCAACCAACAACTAGACAACATCAAGAAGACAAGAAAGGGACTTACACGTTAGTGGGAGAGCCAGAGAGGTTGGAGGCGCGAGGGAGGTCCGAGGTAGCGAACGAGCCATGGCGAGAGGAAGGAGGAACTGAGCTGGCGAGGGAGGAGGAGCTGGGCCGGGCAGCGCAATGAGGGAGGACTGGGAGCTTGATCCGGCGGCACAGGGAGGAGGGAGCATGATCCGGAGGTGCGGGAGCTGGCGGCGAGAGGGAGGAGGAGCTCGGTTCACATGAATACCAACAACACAAACCAATAGGTGATTGATCTGTCTTACCTCGACATCGCCAGTGGAGAGGTAGCCAGAGTCGCGCATGCCGAGAGGAGGAGGAAGAGGGGAAGGCGCAGCGTCACCGTAGTTGTGGCACAATAGTGACACTGAAAAAGACACTCTTATCATGGTGTCACAACCATCGGCGACGAGAAGAATGCATGGTGGCGTCGGCGACGAGGTCACTAGGGTGGGGAGGGGAATGGACGAGAGTAAGGACGCTGGGGAGTGACGGGTTAGAGCGCAAACCCTAGCGGGCTCCTACTAATAAAGAGGCTTGTCACGGACAGTTATGGAACCGTTAGTGATACTTATCACAGACGGTTTATTATTAAAACCGTTGTGAAGTATCACAGACGGTTGTTTGTTGAAACCGTCTGTGATACTTAGTAATATCACATACGGTTCTTGTTCAGAACCGTTTGTGATACTTCACTGATAGTTTTCAACATGAACCGTCTGTGATATGACCTCTTCACAGTCGGTTTTTAGCGCAGCCAGTAACACACACGGTAGCAAAACCAAAACCGTCTATGATTGCATATGATAGAGACGGTTTTAGGCAACCGTCTGTGATGAGGCGTCGAGTATTAGCCTTTTTATAGTAGTGGGCTTTGCCTTGGTGTATAAAGCTCTCTTTTTTAAGAACAGGCAGTTCAGGTACGATAATTGCCTAATATATTAATAAATAAGGTAACTGTCGGAACCCAAAATATGCAATTCTGGACCCTCTGTGTATAATGCACTAGTCCAGGATCACGCTAGTGCACATAGTGTCAACACAGGTGAATATCAATCCACACAAGCGATTAATAACATAAACGAGTAATTTGATAACAAATAAGGGTTTTAACCTTATGGTCGAGTTTACATTTATTAAGCCACGCAGGATTAGCAAGAAATAAAATAGCAGCGGAACAAAGAAACTTCAGCGGAATCCCATCAATTCACCACAGTAACCGATCGATCAAGACCCTACGATCAAGCACCTTCGATGAACTCCTCGAAAGCAGGCGAAGACTCCTCCTCTTCTGTTGCATGTTTTACAACAAGCATGAGTACACACCGTACTCGCAAGTCATACCACAGAAATGCAATTATAGGTGCAGGCTTATTCCAAAGGAATGGCTTCTGTGGTTCTTTTGCAGAAATGCAGCATTTGCAATTTAAATACAAGTAATAGATTGAAAGCATAATTCAAACAAATAGACATTAATAATTTGACAGTTTTGTTTCACAAAGACACATAGCCTAAACAAGTTATTCATATAGCCATATGACTTAGGTCACACAGCTCCCTTCCCAAGGTTTTATGAAAAACTACCCGTCGTGTGAAATCACCGAAAGATGTCCATGATCATGACGCTGCTATTTGAATAGTTTGTTTAACACTCTGCAGAGGTTGTACACTTTACCCACAAGATACAACTAGTGTAGCTAGCACTAGCCATAACAAAACAGTTCAGAAACACGGCGAACCGTTAGACAGGGACACGGCGAACCGCCCCGTGATGCGACTACTTGGTAGTACACACCTCCACCCAATCCGACACAGCTAACCTACAACCTGAGTAATCAATGTCAAGACTCCATAACTTACTAAGTTAGGCCCGTCCCATCAGGCATGTGGTTGTACGAAAGGCTCAGTTCAATGGCGCACAAAGTTAAGTCCTTAATTGACCGAGGCAAGACTTCCAAATTCTAACCTATCATCCCCGCCAACACAAATCCACCATAAAAGTATACCAGACCACTTGCCCCTGTCCAAAACCTTTTCCCACCCATTTGGTTAAGTGCAACACATGCCATCAACGAGTAATAGCACATCGCGCACACAGTTTTCACATAGTTCCATAGTCACTTAGTCAAGTTTATATTTGTAACTTTACATGAGATGATGACTTGTAGCATGGCTAAGCAATCTAATCGCATCTAGCCAACCCATGTTGGTAATACATAGCACCAACTAAATAAACCAAACTAGGGTGACAAAAGATTATGGCATACAATTAGACAAGGAGGTCATAACAAATTGGACATTAACTAATCCCAAAAGCATTGAATTAAATAATTAAAGTAAATGCAATACTTTGAATCAAGATAACTTTTGAAAACTGGGTTCAATATGATCAAAGGTATAACTTGCCTTGGAAAAGGTCTAAGTACTGATCTTGCTCTTGAGGTGCTCCTTCTTAAATCTTCCCGAAGTATCAACGTCTACTCGCAAACGAAACAAACAAACAAAAATAAATAAAAACAGAGGCAAAACAAACTCCAAAAATTAAATAAAAATCTCAGATAGGTAGATCTTGAATTTAGAAATTTGAATGGGCTCAATCGGAGTTCGGATGCAAAAGATATGAGCTTTGGAAGATTGAATCTACAAGAAAAACCCTAAAACTGATTATTCCGAATTTCCAAATTATTTCTTAAAAGAAAAATCAGATTATTGCGCAACGATGACGTCAGCGCTCAGAATTAAAGAATTAAAAAGAAAATCTGACATGTGGGGCCCACACGTCAGTGAGATGGCTCACGGTGAACCAAGTTCACCGAGCCTTGGGATCTGGGGCTGGGTGAGGTGGCACGACGCCAAGACGCGGACGCCGACCCGGCCCACGACGCTGGCTAACACGCACTCATGAGGTCGAGGTGGCGAGCCACGGGACGACACGCCGGATCGGCGGCGGCGCGCTCGCTCGAGGCTTGCCAAAGAACAATGGCGGCTCAACGCGGCGGCGGGTGCTACAGGGACGTAGAGGGGAACACAGGGGTCACGATGGTGTGCTCACGGGTGCTCGCGGACGAACGAGGATGACCAGCAGCGAGGTCAAAGCGGCGGCGGGTGCACGGGCTCGACGACGACGGCGAAGGAAGGATCCTCCAGCCAAGATGAGGGCGGCTCTGAGATGCGGACGTTGCGACGATCCCGATGGTGGCCTTCAACGACGACGAGAACCCCTGGAGCGGCGACGGAGGCGATGAGGTCTTCACGGCTACCGAAGACGGCGGCAGCGGCGCTAGGGCTCCAGCGACGAGTACAAAGCGGCGCTAGGGTTATGATAAGCGGCGCGGCACGGGCGCGAGAACGAGGACCTCGGCCTTAAATAGCCCCGAGAGGCGTGCCCTGGGTCTGCTCCCAAAACGGAAGGCGGCGGCGGAGATGGAGTCCGGCTCGGACACTGGGGAGAGCCCCGGGTGGAGACGACGAACAGCGACGGCGGTCCCACCGGTCAGCGAGACGCGAGCGCGGGCCCACACATCAGCGGAACCCAATGGACGCTACAAGACGGACGAGATCGGCTGTTTCATGTGAAGATGGGCCGCATGTGGGCCTTGCGCATGGGAAAGAGGAGTTGGGCCGAAGAGATTCGGCCCGCACTATTTAACTGAGATTTTAATACTTTTTATTTTTAGGAAAATACCAGAAATTCAAATAAGCAATAGAAAATAGCAAATGAACTTGGAAAAATTCCAAAAAAATCTAGAAAATATATCCAAGTCCAAAGAATCCAAATAAAATAGTTTTGACCATTGTTGATATTGACTTTAATCATATTAAATTGTTTTGATGTACAAACTCCATATTAAGCTTTGAATTAAATTCAAATAAAATCCAAATGGTGAATTTTATCCTACTAACTATTCAAAGGATTTTTAAAGCTCAGAAAATTGGGATGTTACATTAACTGTTGGACCGAAATGGTGACTAGAGGGGGGTGAATAGGAGCACGATCTCTTTTTCGCCTTGATCAGATTCAATAAGATCTTCACTCCAATAGCTATGAAAGTTATGAAGATCAATATACAAGCACATTGGAAGACTTGTATTGAATCCAATCAACACCTCGAAGAGAAAAGACCAAAATCACCAAAAACTATAAACCAATATAGTTGGGCGGTCAGACCTCTCAAATTGGCAGGTCGACTTTTTGGCCTAGCAATCAGACCTCTCAAATGGGCGGTCTGACCGGTAGCACAATGAACAGTGAAATCAGCCCAAACTCAAAATCACAAATTGATCTAACTTTTGATCCACAACACCAAACTTCACAAAACTTAAAACATACCTTCTCTAGGATGTCAGGAACCTATTCCAATCAACGATTGTGAAGATCATTGCCAAAGTTCTGACCTTTTTCCGTTTGAGTGAAGGTTGCTTCAAAACCGAGCAAAATATGAAAACGGTGATTGAGATGATTTCATGGGAGGAATCAATCTAAGATGGCTAAGGATGGTCTCCCATACGTCCTAGCATCCTCAATCATAGGAAGAATCAAGCCAAAAGCCCTCAAGAGCAAAAAAAAAAAACCCCCTAAAATCACCCTTTCTTTCACCAAAACCAGGCAAAATCAAAACATAGATCCAAAAGCTTGCTCGTGGGTGGATGATCAAGATGACCTTAGATCATACCCCACACATCCCAGCAAGCAAGATCACAGCAAGATCTCAAATAAAAACCTAAGAAACAACAAAAATCTCAAAGGCACCAAAAAGAGAGCAAGAATAAGATAGAACTCAACTTGGGGCAAATCTTGCATAGATTGATTAGATAGATTGTATGTTTACAGTCACTCCACCATAGAGGACAAAAGCTCAACACTTGAGCACTCAATCAATCCATCTCTCATGAACCCTAGCCTCTCTACTTTCCTCTCCTAGCCCTAAATCCCAAATTAGGGTTTCTAGAATCAAAAGTGTTGAGAGTGCCAACCAGCACCCTCCTCTTTTATAGTGGAGGCTAGCCCTAGAGAGACATCCCAAACGGGCCCCCGGTAAGCCCACACACAAACGAGTTTCAATTACGCACGTATTTTAAAGCATCGTCTTCATCTTCTCGTGACCTAGATCGCCTCTCCTTGCGTCGTCTTGCGCCGTGATTTCTCCAAGGCCAAGAAGGTGGTTTCGCACACCACCACTTACCACTTTTACGGTATAGGTCAATTTCCCAAAATGCCCCTCTACCGACCTTTGGCGATTCCTTCGCCTCGAAGCATCTCCCATACTCCGTCATCATCCATGTGGCCCCAATGACTTTCCGCCAAGCCTCTCATGCATGCGGATCCCATCAAACTGTCCTCGCTTGTAACTGGGACCAAGTCACTTGGCGCACCATATGTCTCACCATAACCGCACCTAGCTTCCTTGACTGCTCAGACCTCGGCCTCCTCGAGCCTAGTCCGGACCTCAACTCCTCCCCGAGTCTAGTCCCGATCAACCTTGCACGCTTTGCATCATGTTCATCACCAAGAGCTTCCGCCTCCTGCCTTATCTTCTCGGCTTGTAAGCACTCCGCTAGCCTCGCTTCTTCTAGCACCACCTCGATCGTTCTGGACCTCGGTTCTCCTAACCTAGTCCTGATCTAGTCCGCCTCACCCTGACCTAGCTCCGGTGTCCTACAACCATCACAAACAAGCAAACCATTACGTAGCACCGCACGAAACGCACAATCATCAATTCACATAATTGATGAGGCATGAGCACATACCTTCACAAAGGCCTTTGCTCAAACTTCGCCTTCTATGGTTCTAGTCCATCTTGCGCCTTGCTTGAGTCCAACCATATCACTCTACATCCACGACCGTTCTGGACCTCGGTTCTCCTAACCTAGTCCCGGTCCTTCTCGTCATTAACCATAGTTGACTCCAAGTCACCTGCACAACAATAGACCAAGCAACCATTTTCGGATACAAGTTATTCACAACTTGACCTATGTTAGTCAAAACATGCATCATGCAACATCTATGCAATGAAACCAATGAACTTGACCTAACCAACAAACATCGCCGCCATTCAAGTCAAAACCGGTCAGACCACCACCCATGGCCGATCTAACCACCCCTTGGCTGGTCTGACCGCCTAGCTGGAACTTAGACAAATTTTCTCCCTGGAAATCCGAAACCTGCTGGAATTTTCAAACGAATAGAACTTTTGACTCGAAACTCCAAAAATTATGAGACCAAGTGTAGAGAATCCCCTCTCTTGCCTACACCCTCTATTTTTGGCCCAGCTCCAAACTCAAAATTCTATTATGGCCGGTCAGACCGCCACCCAATAGCCGGTCTGACCGCCAGCCACTTTGCTTGAGCCTGACTTGAGGCCTGACTGGTCTGACCACCAATGGTGGCTAGTCTGACCGCCACACAGGCCGGCCTAACCGCCTGAGACCTGACAGCATTTTAAACTTCGCCGAAAACGCGTGTTTCAACATACCCTCACCGCTATTGCCAATTGTATCCCTATGATATCCATAATCTCCCCCCTTGATGAACACATTGGCAATTTTTCAAAAATGTAAGTTTTGAGGTTTGAAAAATAGAAATACTCACGTTTTCACGCAAAGGCACAACTTGGTCTAAATGCAAGAAAAAGCAATGGAAATGACCAAGTTGGCTTCAGATTAGCAAAGACAAGTGAGATAAGGCGAAAGAAGCAAGAAAGCTTCAATTTCCAAAAAGGAGTCAAAATTCTCACTTAAGGTCCATATGAAAGAACAATTGTTCAATTTGATCTTTGATCATTGTGAGATTCCAAGAATTGCAATTCAAGTTCAGAAATGGCCATAAGATCATAAGAATGCAAATTAAATGCTCCTCCTTACTATGATCACCATTTTTCAGAATATTCCACTTTCTCCCTTTTTCTCTAAATAGCTCTCCCTTTTTAACATTTTTGTTACATCTTGTGCCCCTTTGACAATAAAATCATCAAGGAATCACACCTTCCTCTCATTCAGAGATGAAAAATGCAGAGATGAGGAAAAATCATAAGAAAGAGCATGCATGAAATGCAATGGAGTGGCTTCATCTTTTGTAATTTTCAATTTTTAGCACAAGAAGCTTTGGAGAATACCCAAAAGAGCAAGCTAGCATTTCTAATATTACTCAATACATATCAAGCCTGAAGGCACTAGCAAGATCTTGTTAAGGCATATATATAAAAGTTAAGCTAGAAGGCTCAAGATAAAGCGATGAATTGTAACAATTTAAGCAAAGCTTCAAAAATTAGTAAGTTCATCAACAGGGATCCTAAAATGATAATGGCCATGTCAAAATATCAATGTGAGATCAAGAAGCTAACAATGACCACTTAAGAGACAAAAGGTCTTGAATTGTATCATTTTGCTCAAATTATCTGAAATGCCCAATTTTTACAGCAGTTTTCTTTCAATGAATATTGAAGTTGGCAAAAGGTCTATCTTAGTGAAGAAGATCCTGGACTAGGAGCCATCCACAAACTCTTCTTAAGCTTTGACCAGAAGTTGATTAAAGGTATATCTTAGTGAAGAAGATCCTGGACTAGGAGTCATCCACAAACTCTTCCTAAGCTTCAACCAGGTTGACAAATCTTGAGATTCATGTCAATTTTGACAAGCAGTCCCAATGAGATCGTCTGGATCATCAAACTATCTCCAAGTTCATGTCTTTGACATGCAGTCTCATGAGAGTAGTTTGGCACAATTTTACCACAAGACAAACTTGAAGATTAATTTTTCATTTTGTACAAGAGCAGTTTTAGATTCACAGAGGAACAAGAAGCTCAAGTAATGATCAATTCTAGATTCAAGAGCTAACAAAGCAATTTTGACAGGGCTAATGTTACAAAAGGAGCACTAATTGCGTAACTAGCTAAAAGATCCACACATTGCAATTTTTTTTAGTTCAAGTTGTTTTAAAGTTCTAGCTCATTTAGCAAAGACTTAACTACACATGTGAAAGCATGATAATTCTAGCAAGTCAAAGAACTAGACATAGCATTGAGCAATAATTGAAATACTAAAGCTCAAGAGGGTAATAAGCAAAGCTTTATCAATTAAAAGACAAGCAGTAAAGCTTATATTACAATGCATCTTTTTGTGTTTTTCATATGAATGCAATATGATACAATGAGATGCAAGAAAAGCTCAAAAAGCCTAAAAAGATCAACAAGTTCAAAGAAGATCAAGGAAAGATGTAACATCCCAATTTTCTGAGCTTTAAAAATCCTTTGAATAGTTAGTAGAGAGAAAATTCACCATTTGGATTTATTTGAATTTAATTCAAAAGCTTAAATATGCCCTTTGTGTAACAAAACAATTTAATATGACTAAAGTCAACATGAATAATGGTCAAAACTATTTTATTTGGATTCTATGTGCTTGGATATATTTTCTAGAATTTTTCCAAGTTCATTTGCTAATTTCTATTTCCATTTGGAATTTCTGGTATTTTCTAAAATAGAAAAGCAATTAAAATCTCCTAAACAGTGTTCGGGCCAATTTCAACTCGGCTGCCCATCCGCCGCCGCTTTACCCAATCCTCACATCGCTGCCTGGGCTCACATGGAGCAAGAACCAAGATCGTGGCCGGCCCCACTCACTGGCCAAGGCCATACTTTTTTCCACTCGCAAGACTCACCCGAGCCTCACCATTGTCAAGCTGGCCCCACCTCGCTCTGCTTTATCGCCTCGAATCCGTTGGGAGTTGGTTGCGCCACTGGCTGGGCTGCTCAGGGCGCTCACGCCTGACTCTCCCGAGCCACCACATATAAAGGGAGGAAAGCCTCGACGCCTGCAACTCAACCCTAGCCACCTCCTCGTCTGCCTACAACCCTAGCCGCCAGAGCTCAAGACCCAATCTTGCCGCCAGAATCTCGACGAGCAATTCCTGTCAGACCCGCCGCCGGAGCCTCGACACCTACACTCAGAGGCATCGCGCGAGCAAGGGGAACCCGGGACACCTTCGCTTGCCGGAGGAGCTTCTAGCACCGCTGCCGCCAAGCCCAAGGCCCCACCGCCGCCTCAATCGCCCTTGAGCACCAAAGTGAGCACACCGAGACCCTGCGCTATCCTCTACCTCAGACCTCAACCACCGCTGCCGACTCGCCGCCGTTCGCCGGAACCATCGGTTCCGTCGCGGCGCCGCCCTTGCCGCCGCCCACGCTATCCTCCACCTCAACACCTCGCCTCCGTGGAGCGTGCGGCGTGTCACCACGAGGCGCTCACAACACCACGCCGCTGTGCGCGCACGCCACCAACCAAATCCCATGCCCTCGGTGAACCCAGTCCACGGTGCACCCGCCACTTACAGGTGGGACCCACATGTCAGTGGGGGCACTGTACAGCCAACCCTCTGATGACGTCAGCAGTGCGCAATATTCTGATTTTTCTATTGAGAAATAATTCGGGAAATTCAGTAAATCCAATTTTTAGGGTTTTTCTTTAGATCCAAACTTCCAAAGCCCATAACTTTTGCATCCTAACTCCAAATCAGCCCATTCAAATTTCTAAATTCCTATAAATTCAAGATCTATTTAATGGAGATTTTTATTAATTTTTTTGGAGTTGTTTTACCTCTGTTATTTATTTAGTTTGTTTGTTTGCTTCGCTTACGAGTAGACTTGACGCTTCTCGAAGATTTGAAGAAGAAGGAACACATCAAGACCAAGATCAATTCCTAGACCTGTTCCAAGGCAAGTCATGCTTTGACCATGTTTGAATCCCAGTTTTCTAAATATTATTTTAATTCAAAGTATTGCATTTTATTTCAAGTAATTATTTAAATACTTTTGGGATTAGCTATTAAATCCAATCTGCTATGCCTTCCTTGTATAATTGTTATGCCTTGACCCTTTGTCACCCTAGTTGATATTTAGTTGGTAAATATTGTAGCACCAACGTGGGTTGGTTAGTGCGATTAGATTGCTTAGCCATGCCTCTAATCATCTATTCATGTAAAGTCCAATTATTAACTTGACTAAGTGACTATGTAACTTTGTAATAATCTGTGTGTACTATGTGTCTTTGTGGCATGTGTTGCACGTAAATCAACTGGGTGGGAAAAAGGTTTGGACTGAGGCAAGTGAAGGGAACTGTGTGACATGGTGGCTATGTGATATGAGAATGTGAATCTATGTGTCAAATTAATCTGTGTGCCTTAGTTAGAACAATGGAAGTCTTGCCTCGGTCATTTAAGGACTGAACTTTGTGCGCCATTGAACTGAGCCCTCCTGCATGCGACCACATGCTGTTATGGGACGGGCCTAGCATAGTAAGATACAAATTCTTGACATTGATTGCTCAAAGTGGTAGGTTAGGCTATGTGAATAGGGTGGAGGTGTGTGCTACCATGTAGTCGCATCATGATTTGTTCGCCGCTTCCGTCCCAACGGTGTGTGTTGTACCGCATAATCGTATGGTTTGGTATGATGTAAGCACATCGAGCATCTATGTTAAGATGAAGTTTCAAATACTTTGTTACAATTAGTGCTTGCAACACCGGTTGTATCTTGTGGGTAAAGTGTACAAACTCTACAGAGTGTAAACAATCTATTCAATAGCCGTCCGTGGTCATGGTCAATGCTCGGGATTTCACACGAGGGTAGATCTTCATAAACTGTGTGGGAAGGGAGCTGTGATCTAAATCATATGGCTATGTGAATAATCTATTTAGGTCGTGGTGTGTCTTTGTGAAATCAAACTGTTAAAATTATTATTGTCTATTTGTTTTACCTCGCTTCAATCTATTATTTGTATTCAATCGCAAATGTTGCATTTCGCAAAAGAACCACAAAATGTCATTCCCTTGTAATAAGCCCGCATGTATAATTGCATTTACAGTGGTGTGACTTATAGTACGGTGTGTACTCACGCTTGCTTTAAACTAAATCAAGCGAAGAGGAGGAGACTTTGCCAACATTTGAGGAGGAGTTTATCGAAGGTGCTCGATCAGGGGTCTTGATCCCAGCCGGTTGCCTGTGGTGCATCGATGGGATGCCGCCGCTTCGCTTCATTTGCTTTATTTCTCTCATAGCCTCAAGTGGCTTAATAAATGTAAACTCGACCGTAAGGTCAAACCATTATTTATTAATCAAACTATTCGCTTATGCTATTATTCGCTTGTGGATCGACATCCATCTTTGTTGACACTGTGCACTAGCGTGATCTGGACTAGTGCATTATACACAGAGGGTCCAGAATTGTAATTTTGGGTCCCGACAAAAGATCAGATGAACAAGGAAAGATCAGAAAGGAACCAACTCCCCCTCAAACCAACCCATAGGGATAAATTACCCCTAACTCACTCCTCAAGGTGGCAAACCTAGTTGGGTCTAAAGGCTTGGTGAGGACGTCTGCCAATTGTGCCTTGGACTCCACACACTATAGCACAAAGACTTCTTATTCCACATGATCTTTAGGGAAAAAGACTCGACTAGCTAGGGAGCGAAACACCAACACTAAAAAGCTTATAGGCTGCTCAAAACCTGCTAAGGACTAGTGACCGGGAGACAAGCTCGACCTAGGCTATGAGAAGAGTGCATCTTAGCAAACCATGGGATAAGAAGAGTGTCTAGAAAGGACACGTGCTAGAACAGAACCTTCTATCCACCCTGAACTCAACAAGTCCAACCCTTGACAAGAACCAGATGCTATGCAAAGTAAAATAAGGGTACCATACACAAATGTAAGGTATAGGGGCTCGAACCTGAGTCGTGCCGCTTGGCAACGAGATGTAGCCGAATGAGTAGAAGCTAGACCATACTGCGTCTCCAAGAAGTGATAGCCAGTATTGAATGCGCATATGAGGATGGAGAACCAACAGCTGAAGTCATAAACCACATGTTCTCCTCAACTGAAAAGACTACACCAAAGATATAGAAGATGTGTATGCCTTGGTACTGGATTAGTGAGACATTATTTAGGAAAACAGTACCGAGACACATGACTAACAAGAATAGCAGTAGATGATCCAAAGCTCATAAAAGCATATAATCAACAATTCAGGGCATGAGCATGAAGATAGACATATCAATTGCAACACATGCTATCCAAGATATGATAAAGCTCAAAATATCCTTAATCCATAATGTCGTGGTATAAAAAGGACCAGACAGTGAATAAGATGGGAGACCCTTGGCTTCGGAGCGAGGGGCCGAAGGGTCTCGAGTGTGGGAGTTCGGGCTAGAAATGCACTTGTATCTATTGCCAAAATTTTTTCCTTGTTGCCTCCTCCTACATGGTGAAGGAGGAGGGTTATTTATAGCCTTTCCTGCTTGGTACATAAAATTACACTTATACCCCTAGGGAAGTACATTGAACGTAGGGGTAACAGGGGAGTTTCCAAGCCTAGACGTAGGTCTGGGCGCACGGTAGTCCTCCCTAGACTCGGCCTACCCAGGTCGTGGACCCGGTCTACCTCCGTTGCGCCCTTGTTGGTGGTGACGAGGCCCCTTCGAAGCCTCCCCCTCGGAGGGGCATGCCAATCCCCCCTCGAGGGTGTCTTTGCTCCTCCCTCCCTGGGACCTCGGGGGCCCTTCGGAGGCTTCAGGGACCCCCTCGGAGGCTTCGGGGGCACCTTCCCGGGTTGCCTCCGACTTCGCCCTCGGAGCCTCCGGAGCATCTCCGGGGCCCTCGGGGCTGTCCGAGGCCCTTCGTCAGGATCTCCCACGGGCCCCCAAACGCCGCAGTCCTTTGGGGTGTCGCTTTGTCTTGGCTGCGGGGCGGTGGGCCGCCTCACGACAAGCCCTCACGGCCGAGGTCCCGCCGCCATGGTCGAAATCGCGCCATTATCCCGGGTCCAGCACACCGCCCCTCGGGCTTGGCGGCGTGATTTGGAAATGTTGGCGAGGTCTTGTGCCGTGGAGTCTCCGATGTCTCGGGTTGTCGTGCGCCATAATGGCGCGGCCGGCCGCCGCCGTCGCTCTCCAACCACGGCGGCTCGTTGGGATTACGCTGCGACTCCTCGGGTTCAGGCGCCATAAATGACAAGTCACAGACTATTGATCGGTGCACGTGGCGGGTGCGCAGTGGAGCAGAGCGCCTCGAATCCCACCCGTGAATCTCGTCGGCCTATAAATATGTGGCACCCCCCTGTAAAACCACCCCACCGTCATTTTTTCTCCCCTTCTTAGTCCTCGTCTACGCCGCTTTGTCCGCCGTGCTCTTGATCAAGGCGAAGGGTGGTAGGGATGGTGCCGGGGAGGTGTCGTATACGAGCGAACTGGGGAGGTCTCTAGTGACCAACCTTGTGCTCGGCACCCTCGTTGACGAGGGCAAGTTGGAGAGTCTGGAGAAAGTCTGCGAGCCCAGAGCGGAAACCACTCCGACTCCCCGAGGGGATGAAGCGGTGGTCTTCATCGCATTCTTCGACGTGGGCCTCCGTTTCCCATGCGTTGCCCTTGTTAAGGACGTGCTTTGGTTATACGGGGTGGAATTGGCGCAGCTGACGCCGAATTCCGTCGTCAAGTTGGAGGTATTCGAGTGGATGCTACGGGCTGCCGGTGCGAGTGGCGAGGGGCGACTGTTCGCCTATCTACACGATGGTCGCTGCCAACCGAAGAAGAAAAAGAGCAGTGGCGAGACGCTGAACTTTGGCAGTGTGAACTTCCAGCCACGAGCCCGGTGCTCGATGTACCTACCCACTCCGGCAGCACGGCACCGCTGGGATACGGACTGGACGCGTCGGTGGTTCTACCACAAGTCCCCATCAGAGGATGGTTTACAGTCGCGGGGTGGGCCGATAAGACTTGTCGCCAGTCCCGAGGTCGATGCTACCGCACGGGAGGAGACCCTTCTCTAGCTTTTGCTGGACGTGACGAAGCGGTTCTTGACTCGGGATCTGGTGGAAGAATTCTGCGCCTTCGGGATCTGGCCCATGGCCCAGACTAGAGTGTGGAGATTGGGGCAAGAAACCTGGCGGCCGACTCTGACCGTGAAGGGGTGCGAAGGTATGGATTCTTGCCCCACGCCCCCGTTGCTTTCCCGTGTCGTACTCTCTTTTATTTTTTGTGCGCCGCGTGACTTTTTTTTTTGGTGGCGTGTGTTCGCAGTTGTGGCCATTAGCGAGGCGGCTCACACGGCGAGGTGCTCTTTGGGGCCGTATACGGTGAAGAGCATTCGAGCGCGTGTCACAAGTGGTGCGTGATCGCGGCTCAACCGGCGACGCTTCCGTCCGCTTCGCTTCTTCCGAACGTCTGACCGGATGCCGGGAAGAGGAAATGTGCGCACGCCACTGAGGCCAGCGGGCCAGGTCCGATTGCCGCGGTGCCTCTGCGTGCCGCGGGTCCTTGTGAGGCGCCTGGCCCCTCCGAGGGTGCGAAAAGCACAGACCGACCTGCCAAACGGCAGGCGGTGGTTCCAGAACACGAGGGGTCCTCGAGCTCGCGCAGCTTTTGTCAAGCGAACATAGCGGTTCGGCTGATGATGGCGCGTCGGAGGGTGCCGTGGGGCGGGCCACGGCGGAGGTATCGAAGGCGACGGGCGTAATCGACTTAACGAGCCTTGTCATTGGGGAGTCCTCCGATGAAGAAACTCCATCGCATCTATATGCCGCGGATTTAGAGGTGGCTCTGGGCACCCCGGTCACTCCGGGGCGTGCTGACATTGTTACGGAGGAGCCTGTCGCTCCACGGTCGCCCCAAGGTATGAGCGCCAGTCCGTTTTCGTGATTGCTGCCGCGTGCCTAACACTTGTGCGGCCGTGTAGGGGCGGGCGATGCTGAGCGGGTTGGCGAAGGAGAGCCCGCATGTGACGGGGGCGACGCATCGAAGGGGGCCACCACCGGTTCTGTGGGGTCCGGGGCTCCGTGGCCCGCGACTCCTGCGGCTGTGGCTGCGGACCACGTGGACGCGACCCCGTTGTGTCGTGAAGACTTCGCCGTTAGTCCGGGTGTTGCGAAGGTATGCGAGGCGGTGGGGGACTTTGCTCACTCGCCGCTTCTGTCTGGCCTCTTCAAGAAGATGGCTATAAGGGATATGATCGAGAGCGTGGAGGCGAACGCCATGAAGGTTTGGCTCTTTCCCACAACTCGTGTTCTTTTGTTGTTACCATGGGTCCATCATCGGGCGTTATTTGGCGCTGCCAGACAATGATGCTCGCACGGGTGCTGGATGATGATATTGCCCGGTGCTTTGGCAAAATCCAACAAGAGGTCAAAAAGGAGCACTCGAAGAACGAGGCCCTTAGCGGCAAGTGCGACTCCCTCGAGGTGAGGGTAAAGACTTTGGAGGAGCAAGTGTCCTGCCCGGCCCGAGCTCGAGGCTCGCGGAAGGCGCGGGCGCGATCAAGGAGGAAATGGCAGCGGAGCGCGAGTTGTCGGAGACTATGGGGGCTGCTACTTTCGAGTCGCTGGTGATGTTGGAAGATGCTGTGACGAAGCTTGGCGCAATACCTTCCGCAAGGACTCACCGGCCTGCTGAGACGGACATCACCTTCGCGCGACTGAAGAATGTCGCAAGGGTGATCGCGCTCGCGCCCGCCAGACGGAGACCATCGCGCAAGGCGGCTGGTGCGAGACCACGCTTCCCTGGACAAGGCGGGGTGTGCGTATATAGATGCGCTCGCCACCCGCTCAGTTGCCGTGACCACGGGCGAGGAGTTGGCGAGTGTGGAACATCGGACGCGCAAGGCCAGCAAGGTCCTTCTGGAGGACTACTGGGCGTTGCGCGGACACGAAGATGCGACCAAGTCCTTCCAAGACCTGCAGGCGAGGAAGGCTAAAGGGAAGTCTCCGGTGGCCGAGCAGGCTGAGGCTCACGAGGGCGGCAAGCGGGGGTCCCTCCGCGGTGACAAGGTGTGACCTCCGCTGTCTTGAGCGGCTCAAAACTCTCAATGTAGCGAGTGTTTAGGATTGTAGTTTGGCCGCTTGGTTTCGCTTGCTTTTTGGACTTTGGGGAGGCGAAAAACACTTTTGTCGCTTTTCGTCATGTAATGATATGTTGACGTTAAATGAGAAAACCTTTTGGCTTGGCCGCGTGACTTTATCCCCGCCTGGGTTTGGTGTCTTAAGTCGCACGTTGTGGTCTGTACAGGGGGAGCGATGCTTGTTTAAGTGTGCGGCCGGGAGGGGCCCTCGACCGCCCATGGGGCGGCGATGCGATTGTTGCCGCGACGCGCCCTCCGGCGAGGAGCGCGTGGTTCTCCAGAAGTGGCCTTTGAGGATTTGTTACCGGAACAGCATCTGCCACGGCGTGAAGTGGCGGCAATGGAAGAAGGCCAATCGGAGCGGCTCCATGAAGACATTCTTCCGCCTTCGAGTGCGGGAAGCCGCGAGAGTACGAGAAGAGGTGCGGGCTTTCTGGGAGCGCGGGGGGACCATCATCGCACCACTGGTGCCCCCCACATCCGCAGAGTCTTCTACGAGCTCGTCGGACACTCCTGAGGATGTGGTTGTGCGGGGGCAGTAGGTTGATCTAGTTGCTGCTGGAGCGTCGGACGAGGAGCTGTTCGGTTGGGTGACGTACAGGGAGGAATGGGACTTCGTGCCGAAGATGCGCGGCGTCTGACGCACACAGGATTGTGTACGGGTAATTTGTGCTTATATTGTTTTTCGCGTGGTGCCCCCACTGTAATGTTATGAGATGTGTACTATGCTGAGCTTTTAATAAAAGCGGTGTGATTGTATTGTGCCATCTTCGTCGTCATGTCTAGGTGGGTCTCGTCGTCCCTCTTCTTTTGTGGATAGCGCTCCAGGGAGCCTTAACATTTCCGATTCGGGAGAGACGAAGCCTCGCGCCGTCCCCCATCTCTTTTAGATAGGGCACCTGGGAGCCCTAACTTTTTTGATTCGGGGAGGCGGGCCTCACCGCCCCCCATCTTTTTAGATAGGGCCCTTGGAGCCCTAACATTTTTATTCGGGGAGGCGAAGCCTCGCCGCCCCTCATCTTTTTAGATAGGGCCTGGGAGCCCTAACACTTTCGATCTGGGAGGCGGCCTCGTGCCGCCCCCATCTTTTTTAGATAGGGCCCCGAGAGCCCTAACATTTTGATTCGGGAGATGGCCTCGCGCGCCCCCATCCCTAACATTTTTGATTCGGGGAGGCGGCCTCGCCGGCCCCTATCTTTTTAGATAGGGCCCCGGGAGCCCTAACATTTTTATTCGGGAGGCGGCCTCGCACCGCCCCCATCGTTTAGATAGGGCCCCGAGCCCTAACATTTTGATTCGGGAGAGCGGCCTCGCCGCCCCCCATCTTTTTAGATAGGGCTCGGGAGCCCTAACATTTTTGATTCTCGCCACACGCTGGCCCCGCAGAGGCGTCCGTGTGCACGGGGGCAAGGCTGCGCGCAGCGGCTTTTAATTTATACACTAGCGCCACGAGGGCGCACAGGCGCCGGGCCGAAGGCCATGCGCGGTGGCTTTTAATTTATACACTGGCGCCCGCGGAGGGCGGCCGTGTGCACCGGGGCCGAAGGCCATGCGCGATAACTTTTAATTTATACATCGGCGCCCGCCGAGGGCGGTGTGTGCACCGGCCGGCCATGCACGGTGGCTTTTAATTTATACACCGGCGCCACACGCGGCATCCGTGTGCACCGGGGCCGAAGGCCATGCGCGATGGCTTTTCTTGTGAGAGTGAGGTACTTGCTCGCTTCGCCCTTAGCAGCTTGCAAATAGTTTCAAAAGTACACGCTTATACATGCCCCATAAGGTCCCACCAAATGGGTCGCTATCCCAAGCAAATGAAGTTTTTGTACAAAATATGGAAAATGCTTCTAAGGATAAAACCCACGAAGGCTCTGGTGTTCCACGTGTGCCTGTTGTCTTTCCCGGTTGCAATGTAATGTGTGCCGCCCTTGTGCTCTTTGTGATGATGTATGGCCCTCCCACTTGACTCGAGCTTGCCGAATTTTGGCCGGGTTGGCGACTCGCTTGAGAACCATATCGCTGGTGCGAGTGGGCGGGACCGACTTTCCTCAATACGCTCTTGCGACTGGCCATGGCGTGCCTTGCCATAGTTGAGATGGCTTCGACGCGCTTTCTTCAAAGAGTCGAGGAGACTTCGCGATTAAGGTGTTCGATGTCTTGTGTTGCCCGTAGGGATCTCGCGGCGAGTTCCCCGGGGTCATTGCCTCATCCCCGAACAGCAGCTTGAACGGGGAGAAGCCCGTGGCTCGAGTTGGCGTGGTGCGGAGTGCCCATAAAATTTTTTGAAGCTCGTCCGGCCAGAGTCCTTTGGCAGCCCCACCAGGCATTTGTTGAGGCCCGCAATTAGATTGCCATTGGCCCGCTTCATCGCGCCATTGGCCTCGGGGTGGCTTCACGAACGCGGCGTATTGTGGTTCCGAGGTTTTGGCAAAATGTTCAAGATCGTGGAGTCAAATTGGGTGCCATTGTCGGTGGACGACGCCTCGCGGCACCTGCACCTCTGAGATGATGTTCTTCCACACAAACCGGCAGCGCCATTGCAGAATCTTGGCGACCGCTCGCTTACCCATCCGGAGAAGTATTCGATGGCGACGGCGAAAGTGAGGTCGCCTCGCCACCGCAAGGGGCCGATGATGTCGAGCCCCCACCGCGCGAAGGGCCAGACGGGGGGTAGTGGCTGGAGGGGTACCGCCGGTGCTTTCGGGTTGTGGCTGGCCCACTGGCAGCCCTGACAATGCCGGACGAGGTCCTGGGCGTCCCGGAGTGCGGTTGGCCAATAAAGGCCTTAGCGAAAAGCCCTTGCGACGATGCTCCGGGGGGCCTGATGTGCCCCACAGTTTCCCTCATGAATTTCTTTCAGCAGGTCCCGCCCTTCCTAGCGCGATATGCACCGGAGGAAAGGCGCACACACGCCTCCCTTGTACAATTCGCCGTTGATGATGCGGTAGCTTCTGGAGCGATGCTTGAGCCTTGTTGCTTCTGGTGAGTCTTCGGGCTCTCCACCTTGGAGGTAGGTGGTGATCGGCCCGCGCCAAACTGCTTCACAAGGAGCAAGACGGGCGCCCAAATTTCTTGTGCTAATGCACCGGTGCTTGAGCCCAAATTTCTTGTGTTTCCGGTGGGCGCTTGGCTCCTCGAGTACCGAGGGGTCTGCAGATTGCCGAAGACTTCGGTCAGGTGGTCTCCGGAGCTTGCCGCCTTTGCGAGCCGATCCGCCGCCTCGTTGCCACTTCGGGGGATGGCCTGCACAGTAATGCCGAGGAAGTGGTTTGTCATGCGTCTGCTGCAGCCTTCAAATACCGAGCCATTTCGGGGTCTCGGTGACGGCTTTTGTCGGCGGGCCCGCCATGAGGCGAGAGTCGCCTTGACTACGACGCTTGCTTGGCGCCTAGGTCTTTGGCTTTATGAGGCCCAAGAATAAGGCCTCATATTCCGAAGCGTTGTTCGTTGTGGGAAAGTCGAGACGCGCCACAGACGACAAGTCATGCCATCTGGTGCGACCAAGATGGCAACCAAGGCCGCGCTGCCGCCAGCACCAGAGCCGCCAGGACGGTCCATGGTGCCTCCGCCAGCGTGGAGAGGTGGCCATCGGGCTGGGGTGTCCACTCGGCGACGAAGTCTGCCAGGGATTGAGATTTGATGGCCGTGCAGGCCGCGAAGGTGATGTCGAAGGGTGCTAGCTCCGCCCCACTTGCCGATCGTCCGGACGCATCTTTGTTATGGAAGCATGAGCGCCAAGGTAGGATGTTGGTACCACAATGGCATGCACCAAGAAATAATGCTGGAGCTTGCGCGAGGCCATGAGTAGGGCGTAGGCGAGCTTTTTCAACTCCGTAGCGAACCTTGCCCTTGAAGTGCTTCGGAGACGTAGTATATGGGGCGCTAGCCGGCGTCTTCTTGCACTAGGACCGCGCTGACCGCCACGGAGGACGCGGCGAGGTAGAGGAGGAGTCGTGCTTGGGGCTCCGGACTGGTGAGGCTTGGGAGCTGATTCAGATACTTCTTGAGGTCCTCAAATGCACTTTGGCAGGCTTTGGTCCAGCGAAATGGCTCTGCGCCCCGAAGTGTCTTGAAGAATGGCAGAGCGCGCTCGGCCGATCGTGATAAGAACTGGCTGAGGGCCGCGAGGCGGCCTGTCAGCCTTTGTACCTCTCACGCGGTGCGCGGTGCCTCCATTTCAGATGGCCCAAATTTTCTCTGGTTGGCCTCGATGCCTCTTTCGGAGACAAGGAATCCCAAGAGCTTGCCTACCTTTGACTCAAGGCACACTTGTCGGGTTTAGTTTGATTCCTCCTTGCGGAGGTTGGCAATGTCTCCGGAGGTCCTCTACATGAGAGGAGGCGCCTCGCCACTACGATGTTGTCGACGAGGCCTCGACGCTTGCCTAACCGCCTCCGCCAAAGACTTTGGTAATGAGCCTCGTGAAAGTAGCTCCGCGCTTCGAGGTCAAGGGCATTCTCATGAAGCGTAACGTCCCAATTGGGGTTATAAAGGTCGTTTTGGCTTCGCCTCTTTGGCCATGAAGCTTTGGTGGTATCCTGAATAGGCGTCGAGGAAACTCATCAACTCACAGTCGGAGGTAGCGTCCACCAGCTGGTCTATGCGTGGTAGCAGGAAGTCATCCTTGGGAGATGCCTTGTTGAGGTTAGTGAAGTCGACACACATACGCCACTTGCCCGTGCTCTTCTGGACAAGGACCGGGTTTGCCAGCCACTCCGAGTGATTGATTTCTCTGATGACCCCTGCTTTTAATTGCTTCGCTATTTCGGCTTTGGCGGCCTGGAGCCGCTCTGGCGTCATGCGGCGCAATTTTTTTTTTGAATCGCTTCGCCGAGAGCGAGGCGATGCTCAATAGTCTCACGGGCCACGCTGAATGTCCTCTGGCTCCATGCGAAGATGTCGAGTTCGCCGAGTACGCCGAGGATGGAGTTGCGCCCGTGGGAAGCTCCTCCCCAAGGCGATCGCCTTCTCCGGGATACGCCCTTCAAGGGATTTTTGCAATTGCCTCGTGTTTGGCCCTCAGAGACCACTTGCCGGAGGGTTCCGGCGGCGGGGTACCATGGTGGCTTCGGCAGTGTGTACGCGTTGGGCGGAAGGATCGATGGCTAGCTCGGTTTGCCTAGCGAGACCTTGGTCGCCTCGAACGGTGATGACGCCCTCCGGGGCGGGGATCTTCATGCATAGGTAGTTATGATGGGCGACCGCGCCGAAGGCGTTCAAAGTTGCTCTTCCCAGGATGGCGTTGTACTAGTACGGCATGTGGACCACGTCAAAGGTGATGATTTCTGTGCGCGAGGCGGGGCCGCTGCTGAAGGTGACAGCCAAGTCGATTTTCCCCAAGGCCGTTACCGACCTTCCGCCGAAGCCTACGAGGGGTATGCTTGGGGGTGATAGGCGGTCTCTTGGAATCATCATTTTATCGGCGCTTGCGAAACGAGGAGGTCGGCGGAGCTCCGCCGATCCACCAAGACGCTGCTCGACTCAAGTCCGCAATGGTGGCGGAGATGACGAGGGGGTCCTGGTGCGGGAAGTGGATGCCTAGAGTGTCCTCGGGGCCGAAAGTGATGGGCACTTCGGCGTGGCGGGGTGGCCTGTGCATAGGCCATGCCGCGACGTGGTGGATTTGCCTGGCGTAGGCGCGGCGTTGCCTCTTAGATTTTAGGCCAAGCGAAGATCCTCCCGTTATCATGCTTATGACCCGCTGACGCGGCTCGCCGTGGCCCCCTTCGATTTGTGGCCTCGGAGGCGGGCCGCAACCGGGTTGTTTGAGCCTCGGTGCCTTCAAGACTCGGTTGGTTCAGCCGCCGCGGTCGACATAGTCATTCATGGCCGTGATGGTGCGGCAGTCCGCAGTTGTGTGCGAGCACTTGCCGTGGAGGTCGCAGTACGACGTGACTCTCTCTGTGCCATCCCGGACGTCCGGCCGGGCGCCTCGCGGCGCGCGCGCCTCGGCCGCGCCGCGACCTCCTCGTCCGCCGCTGCTTTGGGCCTTCTTGATTTTGGACCGGTCGACATGGTAGACCCTCGGCCCTTCGGCGGCAGAGCTACTGCGTGGCTTGAGTTGGCGGCACGGCCTGCTCGGGCTCGGCCGAGGGCTTTTGGGGCGGGGCAGCACTTGTCCCTCCGCCTCCTATTGTCAGTCTTCCTCCGCCGGGCGCATTCTCCATTTTATCAAGAGCTCTTAAGAATGGTGGAGACGGCTTGCGAGCCACCTTTTCGATGGCGTGCCCTTCTGCGAATGTCAGAGGTTGCTACGTTGATGACCGTGGTCTCGTTGATGCCCTTGACTTGGAATTTGACCTCCGCAAATTTCCTGAAGAAACTGCGAAGGGATTCGCCCGGGGCCTACTTTACCGCAAACAAATGTCTCGCATCCTTCGGCTCGATGTAGTTCCCCTGGAAGTTGTTGCGCACCATGTCGCATAGCTGCTCCCAGGCGTACACGGACCGGGAGGGTATCGTGAAGAACCACGTGAGGGCGACGCTCTTGAGGGCCAGCGAAATGCTTTTGGCCTTCGTGGTATTGTCTCCTCCCGCGGCCTCTATGGCTGTTTCGTAGACCCGGAGGAATTCTGCAGGGTCGGTGCTTCCTTCGAAAGGTGTGACGTCCGGCATCTTGAATTCTTTGGGCCAACGCGCCGCTTCCAGCCCCATACTCAGCGGGGAATTGGGGTCGCCCTGGAGCAAGGGGTTTGCCTACGGGTTAGTGGGTGGCTCGGAGGGGTTCGGTGCCGTTACCGCGAGGCCACCCCCCGTAGGTTGCCGCAAGCTAAGCATCTCCTGCCGAAGACCGGCCAGCTCCCACTGGAGGGCTTCAGACGCTGGCTGGTTACTCCCGCGTCCCGTGTCGGGCCGGGTTGGGGTCGAAGGGCGCTTCGGGTTGGACGCCGCCCCTAGTGATGCCACCATGTGTGGAGTTATTTGCTTCCTCCTCCGCGGTCCGCGCGGCCGCTGCCGCTGCCGCGGATGTCCTACTTCTCTTGGCCCTTGGTGTGTTGGGTGTCATGCCGCACGCCGCCGGCCAAGACTTTGATGTGACCTCATGAGGGGCCATTTGTCGCCTGTCTCGTGACCTTCTCGCCGAACCCCACGGACGGCGCCAACTGTCGTGGTATAAAAAGGACCAGACAGTGAATAAGATGGGAGACCCTTGGCTTCGGAGCGAGGGGCCGAAGGGTCTCGAGTGTGGGAGTTCGGGCTAGAAATGCACTTGTATCTATTGCCAGAAAATTTTCCTTGTTGCCTCCTCCTACATGGTGAAGGAGGAGGGCTATTTATAGCCTTTCCTGCTTGGTACATGAAATTACACTTATTCCCCTAGGGAAGTACATTGAACGTAGGGGTAACAGGGGAGTTTCCAAGCCTAGACTTAGGTCTAGGCGCACGGTAGTCCTCCCTGGACCCGGCCTACCCGGGTCGTGGACCCGGTCTACCTCCGTTGCGCCCTTGTTGGTGGTGACGAGGCCCCTTCGAAGCCTCCCCCTCGGAGGGGCATGCCAATCCCCCCTCGGGGGTGTCTTTGCTCCTGCCTCCCGGGGACCTCGAGGGCCCTTCGGAGGCTTCAGGACCCCTGAGGCTTCGGGCACCTTCCTGTTGCCTTGGCCGCCCTCTGAGCCTCCGAGCATCTCTGGGGCCCTCAGGGCCTGTCCGGAGGCCCTTCGTCAGGATCTCAAGGCGGGGCCCAAACGTCGCATGTCCTTTGGGGGTGTCGCCTGTGCCATGGGGCCGGTGGGCCGCCCCTACGACACATAATAAGGCATAGGAGCAAGCAAGCACATAGCATATCACACAACATACACCTAGTCAAGGGTAAAGTATGCTAGTGAAGCTATGGCAAAGCCTATGTATCCACAATTAACAATAAGGCACAATACTATGTAAGCATAAAATATGTTATAGGATAAATCATGGATAATGTATGCTATCATGGATATCAAGTAAGCATGTGGATACATAAAGAAAAAATCAACAAGAGCAAAATAATAAATGTACAAAATAGCACAAGCTCATGATGACAAAACCAAGCTTATACACCTATGAAAATAATGAATAACAATCCAGCCCATGGATACATAAGCAAGGTACTAGCAAAGGCATGATGAAAGATATTATAAGAGTAACACATGCCGATATGATACAAGTGAGCACAAAGAAAAGCACAACACACCAAGAATGAATAATCATGAAGGTGTAAGATAGCTCACAAAACAGGTGAAGACGCTGATCATGAAAGCACATGCCTCTTGGAGGCCATCATGGGGATGAAGAACCATCAAGTGTCCCGGTCACGTGATGAAGCAAAAGACTAGAACCTTTTAAGTCCATGTTCTCCAACCCGCATCCTCGGTACCCACACATAAGAAAAGCAAGATGTCCAAGTCTTGGATCTCGAAGGGTTAGAGAGCAAATACTTAGGAACCCAAACCTTGAACACACGGCCACTAGAAGCAATTGAACCATTATATGAGTTAGCATGATGCAAATGATAGTTCATGCAAGAGCTTCCAACACCATCCTTAGAGGCACGCCGCGAGTGGACAACTTGATGAGGAAAACGAGGTCCATCTCTAGAAAAGCAGCGATGACTTTGCTTGAAAGCATCATAATGAGAACCAACAAAAGCACCAAAGGAACTCACACATCCTCGCCGTGGGTGTGTAACTCGATAAATAAAATAAGGTCCACCTCTTTGGAAACGACGGAAATCCTGCCTTGGGGCAGCTCGTGGACCAAAACCAACCACGGAAACCGAGTCCACGATGTTGTCCAACACCACTAGAAAAGGTGTCAAAGAAGCCATCAATAGAGCGAGTCCTCATGCTAGGCTCTTTAGTGTGCAAGTCATGAGAAAGACTATGCCCACTAGGAGACTTAGAAGTATGAGCTCGACGCATGTGTTTTGCACGACGAAAACAAAACTACACAAGATGCTCATCCTTCTCACAAAATGAGCAATGGTGTAAAGGTCTACTAGGAGACGAAGCATCATTGTCGCTCAAAGA
Organism: Phyllostachys edulis; assembly: GCA_036346405.1. NCBI lineage: Eukaryota > Viridiplantae > Streptophyta > Magnoliopsida > Poales > Poaceae > Phyllostachys > Phyllostachys edulis. The sequence goes on along the minus strand of CM070561.1, from coordinate 5,126,149 downwards.
AGAAGTCCTTTGGGACAAGCTGGAAGAACCAACATCATAACTCGTCCTCGTGTTGGCACTAGGCTCACACATGCCATGAGATGAGAAATGTGTGTCCCTAAAAGCTCTACGGCACATTCGACACCGTGTTTGACACGGCGGAAGCAAAACTCAACAATGTGTCCATCTTTCTTACAAAAAGTGCAATGATACTTCTCTTTTGAAGATGTAGTACCATTTGAGGAAGAAACACACTTATCTTTAGAAATCCCTTGGACAACACAAGAAGAATCACAAAGAGTCGCACTTGCCAAAGAAGAACTACTCAAAGCAATGGCACAAAATACCGACATCAAATGATTCATATTTAGCACGAGAAGACTCCAACTCCGAATGCAAAGAAGCAAGAGAAATCTTGAAAACGTCAATCTCGGAGTGGAGGCAAATACAAGAGTCACATGACTTGGCACTCATATGATCGCACAATTTCTTCAAAGACTCAACCTTGCTTTTCAAGGCAATGCAAGATGTCCAAGAAATTAATGATGCTTTCGTATTTAGCATGCAATTCAAAGCATCAATTTTATTTTCTAAGCTAGCACAATTCTTCCAAGAGACTAAACCATCCTTAAGCAATTTTTTATACTCTAAGCACATGCTACAAGGGCTAGCTTCAATTTCAATAATTTCAGCCCTAGCATTCTCTAATTGCTCAAGGTGAATGGAATTAGTCAATTTTAACTTCTCAAATTCAGCAGGAATGCCTACACAAGAATCACAATCATTTCTAGCCATAGATCTAAAATTACCTATTTCTAACTTAGTATTATCAAGCTCATGGTGTAAGGCAACACAAGAATCACATGGCATAGAAGCATTTGATTTCAATAATTTATTTTCAGATTTTAGGCATGCAAGAGAGTTATTCAAGTTATCTATGTCTACAAGCAAGGAATCAAAAGCATACATGGAGGTTTTCAATTTGGTGAGCTCATGCAGTTTAAGATCATACGACAATAAGCCATTAATAAGTTTTTCTTTACTCACCTTGCTTATCTTGAGTAGGGGATCATCCTCGCATGACTCATCATGATCATCCTTGAAAAGCTCTCCATCATGATCATCCTCAATCGCTACTCCACAAATGCCAATGGGCTCCTTCTCCTCAAGCTCTATGTAGAACTCATGTTTGAAACTAGAGCACATATGGGTAAAGTGGCCACGTGCGCCACACATACCACAAATTTGATCTCTAGCAAACCATCTCTGAAAAGATTCATGCCTCACATTGTCATCGGCCAAAGAGTCACAAGAAGATGAACTAGAAGACTCACAAGGCCTTTTACTAGTTGTCATGCTCAAAGATCGGTGAAGATCACAAAAGAGCAAACCTCGCTCTGATACCACTTGTTGGACCAAAACGGCGACTAGAGGGGGGTGAATAGGAGCACGATCTCTTTTTCACCTTGATCAGATTCAATAAGATTTTTCACTCCAATAGCTATGAAAGCTATGAAGATCAATATACAAGTATAGCGAAAGACTTGTATTGAATCCAATCAACACCCCGAAGAAAAAAGACCAAAATCACCAAAAACTAGAAACCAATATAGTTGGGCAGTCAGACCTCTCAAATTGGCGGGTCGACTTTTTGGCCAAGCGGCCAGACCTCTAAAATGGGCGGTCTGACCGGCAGCACAATGAACAGTGAAATCAACACGAACTAAAAATTACAAATTAGTCTAACTTTTGATCCACAACTCCAAATTTCACGAAACTTGAAACATACCTTCTCTAGGATGTCATGAACCTATTACAATCAACGATCGTGAAGATCATTGCCAAAGTTTCGACCTTTTTCCGTTTGAGTGAAGGTTACTTCAAAACAAGCAAAATACAAAAACGGTGATTGAGATGATTTTGTGGGAGGAATCAATCCAAGATGGCTAAGGATGGTCTCCCATACATCCTAGCATCCTCAATTACAGGAAGAATCAAGCCAAAAGCCCTCAAGAGCAAAAACCACTAAAATCACCCTTCTTTCACCAAAACTGGGCAAAATCAAAACTTAGATCCAAAAGCTTGCTCGTGGGTGGATGATGATCAAGATGACCTTAGATCATACCCCACACATCCCAGCAAGCAAGATCACAGCAAGATCCCAAATAAAAACCTAAGAAACACCAAAAATCCCAAAGGCATCAAAGAGAGAGCAAGAATAAGATAGAACTCAACTTGGGGAAAATCCTGCATGGATTGATAAGATAGATTGTATGTTTACAGCCACTCCATCATGGAGGACAAAAGCTCAACACTTGAGCACTCAATCAATCTATCTCTCATAAACCCTAGCCTCTCCACTTTCCTCTCCTAGCCCTAAATCCCAAATTAGGGTTTCTAGAATCAAAAGTGTTGAGAGTGCCAACCAGCACCCTCCTCTTTTATAGTGGAGGCTAGCCCTAGAGAGACATCCCAAACGGGCACCTGTTAAGTCCACACACAAACGGGTTTCACTTACGCACGTATTTTATAGCACCGTCTTCATCTTCTCTTGACTTAGATCGTCTCTCCTTGCACCGTCTTGCATCGCGGTTTCTCCAAGACCAAGAAGGTGGTTTCGCACACTACCACTTACCACTTTTCTGGTATAGGAAAATTTCCCAAAATGCCCCTCTACCAACCTTTGGCGATTCCTTCACCTCGAAGCATCTTCCATGCTCCGTCATCATCCATATGGCCTCAATGGCTTCCCGCCAAGCCTCTCACGCATCCAGATCCCATCGAACCGTCCTCGCTTGCAACTGGGACCAAGTCACTTGGTGCACCATATGTCTCACCATAACTACACCCGGCTTCCTTGACCGTTCAGGACCTCAGCTCCTTCCTGAGCCTAGTCCGGACCTCAACTCCTCCCTAAGTCTAGTCCCGGTCAACCTTGCCGCTACTCATTATGTCCATCACCCAGAAGCTTCCGCCGTTCCTTGTCTTCTCGGCTTGTAAGCACTCCGCTAGCCTCAGTCATCTTCTAGCACCACCTCGATCGTTCTGGACCTCGGTTCTCCTAACCTAGTCCCGATCTAGTCCGCCTCACTATGACCTAGCTCCGATGTCCTACAACCATCACAAACAAGCAAACCATTACGTAGCACCGCACGATACGCACAATCATCAATTCACATAATTGATGAGGCATGAGCACATACCTTCACAAAGGCCTTTGCTCAAACTTCGCCTTCTATGGTTTTAGTCCATCTTGCGCCTTGTTTGAGTCCAACCATCTCACCCGACATCCACAACCGTTCTAAACCTCTGTTCTCCTAACCTAGTCCCGGTCCTCCTCGTCATTGACCATAGTTGACTCCATGTCACCTGCACAACAATAGACCAAGCAACCATTTCCGGGCATAAGTTCTTCACAACTTGACCCATGTTAGTCAAAACATGCATCATACAACATCTATGCAATAAAACCTATGAACTTGACCTAACCAACAAATATCGCCGCCGTTCAAGTCAAAACCGATCAGACTGCCACCCATAGCCGGTCTGACCACCCCCTGGCCGGTCTGACCGCCACCTGTTGGTCGATCTGACCGCCGAACTGGGACTTAGCCAAATTTCCTCCCTGGAAATCTGAAACCTACTAGAATTTTCAAACAAATAGACCTTTTGACTCGAAGCTCCAAAAATTATGAGACCAAGTGTAGGAGAATCCCCTCTCTTGCTTACACTCTCTATTTTTGGCCCAGCTCCAAACTCAAAAATCTATTATGGCCGGTCAGACCGCCACCCAATGGCCGGTCTGACCACCAGCCACTTTGCCTGAGCCTGACTTGAGGCCTGACCAGTTTGACCGCCACACAGGCTGGTCTGACCGCCACACATTGGCCGGTCTGACCACCTGAGACCTGATAGCATTTTGAACTTCGCCGAAAACGCGTATTTCGACAAACCTTCAACGCCATTGCCAATTGTATCATCATCCTAAGATCGTGAGCATATCCCCATGATATTCATAGTAACACAAACAAGCAAAGCCAGACAAGTTTAGAGATGAATCTTAATTACACAGTTGTGAAATGCTCCAATTACTTGGCTCCCGCGAGGGTCCAAGTTCTACCTTCTTCCTTAATTTTTGCAACCAGATCTTTTGGAGTGGTTGACCTATTATCACCACTAAAAAGAGGCTATACTGGACGCCTCATCACAGATGGTTCCTAGAAACCGTTAGTGTTGTAATTATCACAGATGGTTCTACAATCGCGATCATCTATATTACTAGCGATGGCTAGGACTGTGGCGCCTATGTCATTACCCCAGAGGGTAATCACACTTAAGCATATAGATTACTATTAGTCTGCCCGGTAGGACACCGCTCTGACGAATAGTAAGCCTTACCAGAATTAACGGAGCAGAACAATAAGATAGAAACTTTTTTTTATTACAATAGTTAGCCACGTATGGCTATGGTCTTACAAGTTATAATTTACAACTACAAAATGGGACTAAGTCCCCTCACTTGTCTGCCATGTTCCACTGGTCGTCTACTAGTCCCACGCGTCAAATAGGGTGTCCACCTCGCCCCGCTCCTCGTCGTAAGCGCCCTCGCCTCCTACGGTCTCATCGGCACCTGCGTGTCCTTCGTCCCACTCGGGATAGTTCCTGGTCGGACTAGGATCTAACAAAGGAGAATAATAGCAAGGTTGAGTACTATTGTACTCAGCGAGTATTAATACCAAAGATGCACTGTATGACTAATCTCTGTTCGTTATCATATTTTCTAGTCATCTATATTCTGAAAATAAATAACTCATCAAGATTTAGGTAGCAAGTTTTAATTCATAAAAGACTACTTGTCACTCGGAGAGAAGATAGACCCCTAGCAGTTCCCGAAGACTCCAATCCAGGAGACAAGCATGAATTCATGATTTTATATAGCATTGCACAGGCTTGTACCACTTTACCTATAGCTATTCTGAGCTCTCTCTGAGCTAGGTCCCCTACATTTCCTTTGATGCTGGTTCGAGTTCAAAATACAGAACATTTTTCAGGTTACATGATTAAGTCCCCACCCATTACTTTTCATCGATGCTGACCCTGTCATCCACCGAGTTCCTATAATGTTGGTTGGTTTGGACTCCTCGCTCCCAACACTCCACCGTGCGGTAGTATATCACCTTGGATCCCCCACCTCCGGACTTTTCCTACCAGTCCGGGGTTCCTCCACATATTACTTACCTATTGTGGAGAATATAGCCACGTAACAAAGTAGCATTTTCTGCCCGCCAAAACGGAAAAATGGTTGGCACTTAAATACGGCCCCTTATCTATGTAAGAGTGTTGTTGGTCCTTATATATTACCCATATGTAAAGGGGTCCTATCTCTTGCCTCATCGCTTCTCTTTTCTCTTTTCCTACCCTGGGCCCCCTTTACCATGTGGTGCTGTCCTTGTTCATTTGAGATTTTGTTGATCAATGTACAAATACAGACTAAAAATACACATGGAAATAATTTGAGTAAATCCTCAAGATTGTGTGCAATTCATTTACTAATTTGTTGAACATGATGACCATGGCATTTGTTTGACTACCATGCAATGAATATATTGAAAGTTGTCCTTCGGACCAGTGTACCCGTGACATCTGTAAGTAGTAGATGCGGAGCATTATGACTGTGCATTTGTAAGTAGTAGTACCTACTAATTTGTTGAACATGATGACTGTGCTATCTCGTCCTCATAGCAGATGCAGAGCGCCACGCCAACGTCCAATCACTCGTGGCACACGTCTTTCACCGACCTACATGCTGCGCCCGATTCCCTCCCGTCATTATCGGCGCGTCGTTAGTGGAACCCCAGACGGATGATGGCCTCCCTGGCAGCATCATGCATCCCTTGGCGTGCTACATTTTCTTTAGCGTACTTGTTGATAGTGAATCCATGATACTCTGGTCGGTGGACATGGCCCAAACCCTGAAGTATGCACCACAACTTTGCACAGAAACCTCCCTCCTCAGCACAGGTGTTCATGAAACGCAAAGATCAGTATCCAATTTAAATAATGTAGGTAAAGACAAGAAAAAGATACTAAGATAGAAAAGAAAGTAGCAAAGAAACTCAATAGTTCATAAATTAATTTTTAGAAAATATAAATCCTTAAGGCCCATACGAGTAAGTCTTCACATCTAAGTAATTCACTCAATTAATTACGATTAAGATAACTAATTAACTACGAGTCATTATGTGCCATCAAATTTATTACGGTAATGTAAATTCCACCACTTATTTTGCACTAATTTAACTAGCACTACTCAACTACTAATTAATTACAACTACTTAACTAACTGACACTAACTAATTACGACTGCATAAATCGTAACTAATTAACTAGGCCACGAATAAATACATAGGATTAATATAACAATGACTAATTTGTTACAACCTATTTTATCGCAACTAACAAAATAACAAAAAAATTAATAAGGCCTAAACAATAGGACTAAATTAATTACGTCTAAATAACTATAACTAATTAACTACATATTTAATAAAGACAATTCATTCGAGGGAAAAAATTAACTATTAATATGACCGCTAATGATGGCACTAAACAATCTTTAATCGTCTATGAAGAAAGTGACAAAGCGAGCGAAGAGTGAGACCGAAGAATGCAAGCGAAGACTACGAGAGTACGAGCGAATAGTGCGACCGAAGAGTGCATGCAGCTCGGAATTTGTAGTGAGAACGAGAGGAAATCACGCACTAAGGTCATTAGCGTCAAGGTCACCATCTACTCGAAGAGCCATGAGAGGGAGATAGACAATCTCGAGATGCAGGATGCTGCCAGGGAGGCCATCATCCGTCTGGGGTTCCACTAACGATGTGCCGGTAATGACGGGAGGGAATTGGGCGCAGCATGCAGGTCGGTGAAAGACGTGTGACGCGAGTGATTGGACGTTGGCGTGGCGTTCCGCATCTACTGCGAGGACGAGATAGCACAGTCATCATGTTCAACAAATTAGTAGGTACTACTGCTTACAAATGCACAGTCATAATGATCCGCATCTATTGCTTACAGATGTCACGGGTGCGCTGGTCCAAAGGACAACTACCAATATATTCATTGCATTGTAGTCAAACAAACCGCATACAATCTTGAGGATTCACTCAGATTATTTCCATGTGTATTTTCAATATGTATCTGTACATTGATCAGCAATCTCAAATGAATAAGGACAGCACCGCATGGTAGCTGTGTGGTGTTGGGAGGAATGCATGGCCACCGTGCGGTGCTGGCTACGTGTCGGCCCATTGGGAAAACAGCATGGTGGCCGTACGGACGAGGCTCCATTTCTGCAAATACTGCGTGATGAGTGTCATTTTCGCTAATTCGTCTGGAAAACACGCCAATACGGCCAAAAACTCACATTTCATTTCTTGTATTAATTAGTGCCAAGAGAGTTAAGACTGAAGCAAATAACTCTATCCAATTGAACTAGTAACTATGCTAGGCCCCTCTAGAAGGATATTACTAAAAGTGGCTGACAACAAAGTTAATCCTCCACTCTCACTTAGTGTTACATTTCACTCGAGTCGTTTACATGTAGGCTGTGCTAGGTTATTCCAAGAACAATGTATTGATCATTTGAGTAGTTTAAGAGATGCATTAGTTACCCTCTTCTTTTGGTGTTTACACAAGCCAAGGAGATATACTTTTGGTGTTTACACAAGCCAAGGAGATATAACAGGTGCATAGATCTACATGGTTGGCTTACCAGTCCATTGCATTTATTCTTGGTTGCCCTGGTGTCAAATGGTCCAACCAAAATTAGTTTGTTGATGGCTGTTAAACTATCCTAATGGTCAAATAGAGTACACATGCTTATTTCATGCATAGTTGTTGGTTATGAAAACTTGTTCGCTTTATTTTCTTTCGTCAAGGGTGGCTTTAAACTTGAGTACATTTTCCTTCACATTGAAAGAGTGGGATGTGATGTCCATTGATGTCATATATGGTGAATACAGTGTGTGGACTGATGCCACGGTTTTTTCCTGACATGATTTGTAGAATTTCACTGTATTGCCACAGAAAACAGAATGTTGTGCAGTCCCTGTAATATATGCTAGTGGAGCTAGGGACTCACATTGCAGTCATGTAGAGAATTTTGCTCCAATTCATGGTATCCCTTTATTTTCTTTGAGATATGTAGATATGAATGATTGACTTCGAAGATTTTGGAACTGCTGTAATTATGATTATAAGAATTATATTGTATTTGCAACATACCTGGTTTTCCCTTTTTCATATATTAGTGATGCATTTCAATATATGAGCTTTTTGCTTTTTAGGGTTACTATTTGTGTTTCGGTGTTTCCCCAGCTGAAGTTTCTTTCCTTAAGTCTGATTGCTATACAGTTCACTTATAATATATGAGTTGTATGCTTTTTAGGGTCATTATTCGCGTTTGCCCGGCTGAAGTTTCTTTCCTTCTTAAGTCTGAATGCCATACAACTGTTCTAATAATCTACATTTTCTTAATAGGCTCTCCTGAGGGGTCCCAGGAATGCCAGAGAAGCTGTTAAGCATTTCGGCCCTGCACCAGGAGTCCCACACAGCCACACCAAGCCATATGTTCGCTCAAAGGGCAGGAAATTTGAGAATGCAAGAGGAAGGAGGAACAGCAGGGGTTTTAAGGTTTAAGTTGCAGCATTTTTGGCACCCTTGTGTCATATTGCTCTTGTCAGATAAACATCACTGTTTTGAATACCAGAATCGCGCTGATTTAGATGTCAGAATCTTGTGTTGTTACTGACTTTTAAGAACCAATTAAGTTTTGTCTTTGGTTTGCACCATGCTTATCAGCCCATTATGAATATCCTTTCTCATATCATTATGGGGCTTTACAACTATGTGAATGTTTACAAATCTGGGTTTTAGAATTACCCCTTCTGCAATGCTGTTGATGGCTGAATAGATTGATGATGCTCAGAATTGTAATGTTATAGTGAAACTTCTGATATTAAACAGAAGTATGCCCATTTGGAAGTTCAATGTTCTGTTCAGGATATTCAGCTTTTCTCACCAAATTTCCCATGATTATGTGTCAGGTGTTGGAGACCAATTGGATGCATAGGGTTGAAACTATTTAATGTGTCAGTAGGTCATAGTGAAAATAATTTACACTCGTTTTATAGCAGCTTGAAGATGCGAATTTGGGGACAGATTTGTTTTACTTTGTAGTTTGTACCAATGGAGTACCGGTGAGAATGATGGTCAATTATTATACTTAGAAGTAGCAACTTGCAAAACACAAGTTCAGTATTGTCATGCAACCCAAAAGGCCAAAACCATGGTCCTGAAGCTTACAGCTGCTTCAGAATGCAACTTCCATGTTCCATCCAGTGTGAACAATTATCAAGCAGAATTCAGAGCTCTGGTATTGATGGTATTATAAGAGGTAAAAGTACAGCATATAATGGTAGTAGAGTATTATAAGTGCGATTCCATCGCAATTTATTGCCCGAGGATTCATCTTTACACGAGAACTCGATGTGGCCAGAGGCAAGCGGAAGAAAATGTGATGGAGAAGGGTCTCGCCCGACGCCCTACCCCATCAGCCATTGATTTGATTGATCGAGAGAGAATCAACAGCTGATGGAAGAGTCTTACAGTGAGGCCCTTCTTCAGCAAATTTCCTTCTGAGGCAAGCTAGCTATAGTCACCTCAGACTATCTACTTGCATCCCTAGGCAAAGTCTCATAGGAAGATAAATCACTCCTGTATATGAACTAATTAAACGTAAGATTTTAAGCAAAGCACAGCATTTCGTCATCACATAGGTACGGTCGTGTTCATGCCATCAAAGTTCCAGAGCTCCAGCCCCGCCTCCTGTTGCGGCGGCACCTGGTGCACGTACGCCACCGTCAGCGCCTCCTCTGGCGCTGCCGTCACCGGCACGGCATCCGCGACGTACGGCTGGTGGAAGAAGCCCGCCATGACGGCGTCGTAGTCCATGAGCTCCCTGCAGGGCATGGCCATCCTCGTCACGTCATGCTCGACCGGGTCGAGGGGCGGGTACTCCTCGTTAGGGAAGTTGACCTTCGCCTTGGTCCCACGGATGCGACGCGCGGCACGGTCATATGCCCGCGCGGCCGCCTCGGCTGTTGCGAAGGTACCTAGCCAGACGCGCGCACCCTTGGCCGGGTCGCGGATCTCGGCCGCCCACTTGCCCCACGGCCGCCGCCGGATGCCCCGGTACATCGTCTTGCGCTCCCGCTTCTTGCTCGGCTCTGCAACTACATCAATTTTAATAATTCTTTACATATTGATAATCAAACCTAAAATTTTTTTGACCAGTATGAATTATAAAACAACCTACCTTCAGAATCGGAGCTAGTAGTTACCAGCAGTAGAACAACGAGCGAGACTTCCTATTCTAGTTGTACGTAGCACCAACTACGCAGGGGCGGAGGAGCCTCTCGTACTTCAACAAATTTGCCTTTAGTGCTATTTTGTCTTTAGTGCTATTTTGTCCCGTCATAAAAAAATTACACGGTATACTTTATTTGATCTCTCATCCTTAAATTGTGGCTTCGCCCCTAGTACGATGGGATGCATACTAGAAATAACGATACCTTTGTCAGGTGTAAACGTGCAGGCGCCGGTCAGCTCGTTGCAGAGCTCATGATCGGCAGGGACGTCGAAGGCGGCATCTGCCTGCGGCCAGAAGCCGGCGGCGCAGAGGCTCCGCTTGTTGCCGCCGGCCGCACGGTGGTCGCGCTGCGGGATGAACTCGGAAATGATCGCGCCGCCACACATCTTGGCGCTCGCGCGGAGTGCAAGCTTACTGCGGTGCTACGGCTCACGAGTGTGTGCGCCTGTGACGAAGCGAGAGAGTGCGTGCGCGCGCGTGGATATGTAGGGAGGTGGTGGGGTGATGTGCTACGAGCGGTTTGGTGAGGAGCTGAGCCGTGTGCTGCGCGCGTTTATATAGAGGAGAGGCGAGGCGATCGCGGGCGGTGCGGATGGATGTGGTTGTAAAGAGGCGCGTGGATGCATGCTTCGGTGGAATGTGACGCGGCAGCTTCCTCGGACGGGCGAATCGGTGGATTTCTTCGTCCAAAATCCGGAGCGGTCGCTGTCGCTAGAGTATACTATTCTCTTGGCTCTTGCGGCTTGCCCGCGTGGGAGAGGGTCGCTGCCGCCGCTGCTTTCTCGGTGGTGTGACCAGCCGCTGAATTGCATGAGCGCCCAGGCACGATTTACCTGGCCTACGAGGCTACGACAGTCACGGTACAGTACTCGACAAAATGCACTGATGCTTTTGTTGTATGTCAGATTAGAAATACCACTTATTTACTCCAAATAGACATATTTGACGATGATCAGCGTGGTAAAAGTATAACTTTATTTAGGCGGTCAAAATTAAGCTTGCCGATCTGCGGACCCACGGTTTTAGACGCGGCGGCGCCTTTGTTTTCAGGAATCTTCTTGCGAGGCTGCTGCTGCGTAATGGAGTGTAATGTCCCATGTTAATACTGTAGTATGTGCTCAGCAAAGGCAGAGGATATGGTTCCGTGCTAATGCTAGTCTGCTGTGCGTAAGGGAGTACTCGTTCCGTTTCACAGTTAATATATGTCCAACCACTCTCTATACGCATAGGCCGAAGAGGGGAAAAAAAATCTAAATAGTGATTAATGGTTTGGACTATGGTTATTCCTAATTAATGGCGTATTTTAGTCACTCGTATCAAAGGGTTTGAGTAAGGAAAAGTGCAATAACTAGATTCCCTGATGGATAAACAATTTCGAGTAATCTGGACAAATACTGTGAAACAAAAATAGTACATATCTATGTATGATGTTTTCAAAAGTGGACAAGGGTATCTGCGTTCCCAATTGGAAATGGGAAGGAGCATGCATTTGCCCTTGTACCCTATCCGGATTTTTTAGATTCTTAAGAGAATTGAGTTGTTTTCTATAAAATTTATCTATAGGGAAATGCATTGTTGCTTCAATGAATTTGCTATAAATACTCTACACAATCTACACTTCCTACCGCACCTTTACTGTTAATGTAGAGGATCCGTGTCCGTCAAAACTACCACTCCATCTCCATCTCCATGCTTCAAACTTACACGTCAGTGATGGTGCCAAAATAAATTTTGCTAGGTACTAGGTTGAAGACTTCTAGCTGAAAAGGACGTCTTTTACCTGTCAAGTCTAGACCTCCCCCGTCGTAAGACTTTTAAAATAACAACGAAAGGAGTACTCACTGTAATACCCCGACCCGTCACCTGGGTCCGAAATGCTACCACCATACATAACATATTATAAATTCTGCGCAGCTAAGTTAACAATTAAACATATTACAACAAAAGATGGGTTATCTAAGGAGAAAGAGTTGCATTAGAAACTACATGTGACGTGGATAATCTATTCTCCCTTCCCGAAGCATGTCACATGCAACGATCACCTAAAAAAACATTAACAAGCAAGGGTGAGTCCAAAAACTCAGCAAGCACATAATAGAGACGAGACAAACTTAAACACATCCACTTCATTATTTCCATCACAACTTCTCTTTAGTGCAATGCACCACCATTCCACATTCTTATTTGCTCATTGCATTGCCCATGTATGCGAATGCACCATCATGCTCATGCTCATATGCATCTCATCAGCTGATACCGGTATCGCGGAGTGTTCACCCGTCGATGAAACACTCTTCCCCCATCTTCGTTAGGATGGGGTCCTTACATTGTCGGACTTTTCCAGTCCCTACAGATGTAAGATTTTATCTAGAGCACACCGGACTAGTCATGTAACTTTCTCACCAACCTCACCGGATTAGTTACATGACTTTCTCACCGACCTGGCTCATGCATTCTGCCATGATGCAAATGCACATATCCATTGTCATTAACATGAATCATCGTTGTCATTATTGACAAGGTAGTTTCATTGCTCGCATTGTCCTATCTTCATTGCCCTCAACATGAAACCATTATCATGTAAGCATCAACATTTAACATTGAAACCATTATCATACAGCATCATGTAAACATTTTCAAGGAAGCATCACCATACAAACATTATCACATAAGCATCATCACATAAGCATCAAATGTTGCCGTGTAAGCATCATTACCTAAACGTTACCGTGTAAGCATTGTTACCTAGACGTTATCACGTAAGCATCGTTACCTAGACGTTATCACGTAAGCATCGTTACCTAGACGTTACCAAGTATCATTACCTAGACGTTACCACGTAAGCATCATTACCTAGACATTACCAAGTACCATTACCTAGACATTACCACGTAAGCATCATCATGTAACCATTTCCATGTAAGCATCATCATATACACATTAACATATCAGCATCATCATGTAAACATTATCATATCATGCAATCATCACATATTTCGTAGCACTAACATGCGATCGCTCTACAATGCACTTGCCTGTTAACCAAGCGGAGCGGAGCAACGCGCGGATGACGCCGTTCCCGAACCTCCACCTTGCAAATAAAATTTTATGCGCGCGCCCAAATTCTTTCCTTTCCTTTCCTTTCCTTTCCTCCTTTCTCTCCTTTCTCTTTTTTTCTTCTTCTCCTCTTTTCTCTTTTCTCCTCTGTTATTTCTTTCTTGGCCGAAGCCATCTGGCCCGACCTTTTTTCTTCACCTCGCCCCTTCTCTCACTCTCTCTCCCTTCACCTCCTGAAATCCCCACAAGACCCTGCTGGCTCACTGGCACCTCCGACCACTGCCCGACTACTGCCTCCTGGCTCGCCCCTCGCTCGCCACTTCTACTACTCATGACCCGGCTTGGCTCCAGCTCCCCTACTCCCACCGAGGCCGCCGCCTCACGGTCGCCTCGGAGCCGCCTCCAGCGCCACACGCTGTCGCTCCTCACCACGCACCCGCCTCTGCGGTTGGGCCCCGACTCCGCTCGTCTGCTTTGTGGTCTGATCGGTCCACCGCCGCCTCATGCTGGCTCAGCCGGCTCGGCCTCCGGCCGTCGGCCGCCTCCCCAAGCGTCGCCACCGCCCAAGCTCTACCCCTGCACGACATCTCTTACCCTCCTCTCTGTGATGCAAGCTCAAGGGGTGAGGTTTTGGACAAACAAATGGGGGATTGGAGTACTTACTAGGTTTGCCTTCAATGGGAAGAAAGGGATGGGAGAAGGAGTTGGCATGTGGGTGGTTCTTATCTCCTCCCTCTCTCTCTACCCTCTCTCTCTCTCTATCTCCTACTATGGGAGGTAATATGGTAAAATGAATTTTTTATCTTATTACATTCCACTCTCTTAACAGTAATTCGACCAAATGCGGCGTTCGGCTAATCCACACGAATGCACAAAATGAAACTACTATACATAAAAATAACTCTAACTCGTACCCGTAGATAACAACTCCGGGTACTTCTAGTGTATGCGAGACTCCAATTCCCAAGTCGCTTCTTGCTCAGATTGATGCGCCCATAGCACTTTAACATACTTTATCGATCTTTGCCTCAACACCTTCCCTGATTCCTCCAGAATCCGAACTGGACGGGACTCGAAGGTGAGGTCTTGCTTAAGGGACAACGGTTCTAGTATAATCTCATACTCCGGATCCCTAAAGTACTTTCTCAACATAGAAACATGAAACACATCGTGCACTCCTCGCATGGACTCAGGAAGGTCCAGACCATATGCCAACTTTCCAATTCATGCCAGAATCGGAAATGGCCCAATGTACTGCAGCTAAGCTTCCCTTTGGTACTAAATCGCACAACTCCTATAGTGGGAGACATTCTCAGAAGCACCTGATTCCCCACTTTCGACTCTAAGTCGCGCCTCCTCACATCCGCATAGCTTTTCTGCCTACTCTGGGCAGCTAGCAAATTATGTCTAATCTTCGCCACTCGTTCCACTATTTGTTGGACCCAATCCGAACCCAGAACAGCCTTTTCATCTACGGCATCCCAACAAGGTGGCGATCTACATTTTCGTCTATCTGAGAACCTCGAATGGCGCCGCTAAACACCGGAGTGGTAGTTGTTGTTGTAGGCACCACGAGTGCCAAATGATCCTCCCAGCTACCTTTCCAGGTCAAGACACCGCACCTCAGCTTGTCCTCTAGTGTTTGAATGATGCGTTCGAACTGCCCATCCGTTTGTGGGTGGAAGCGAGATTGAATCAGAAGCCGTGCCCAAAGGCATCCTGCAACCTCTTCCAAAACATAGAAACAAACTTGGCATCTCTATCATAAATTATCGTCTTGGGCACACCATGTAATCTTACTATCTCACGCACATAAATGGGTGCCAAAACACTTACCGAGTTCGTTGTACGAATAGGGATGAAGTGCGCGGATATACTAAATCGATCCACCACTACCCAAATTATGTCCCTTACCTCGTGGAGTGCGAGGTAAGTCGACTACAAAATCTATGGCAATGTCATCCCATGGCCACTGTGAAACATCCAAAGGCTGCAATAGCCCAGCGGGACACTTATGCTCAACCTTCACCTGCTGGCAAACCCCGCAAGACGTCACATATCGAGCGACATCCACTCTCATTCTCTTCCACCAAAAGCTCTTTTTCAAATCTCGATACATCTTGGTCTCGCCAAGATGTACCGGGTACGGGGTACGATGAGCCTCTCTCAATAATTGACCCTTGACCCTTAAACCGAAATGCGCCCGACTCATCAAGACTAAAGTCCCCCTTTTTCCCTTCATCAAGGCGCTTCCTCACTTGTTGAAACAACCGATCATGTGGTTGCACTTCTCTCACTTGCTCCAGAATTGCCAATTCCAGCAGCAGCTATGACTCAGCTGGTATTGTACCAAATAACAATAGGATATTTCCATTCGATCGAAGTCAGTAATAAGACAACCTAGAGTGAAGGGTGTCTCCTTGCGACTAAGGGCATCTGCAACCACATTCGCATTGCCCGGATGGTACTGGATAGTGAGATCATAATCCTTGATCAGTTCCAGCCATCCACTTTACCTTAAATTCAACTCCTTCTGCGTAAAGTTGTACTTGAGGCTCTTGTGATCAATAAGAATATCACAAGACTCTTCATACAAATAGTGCCTCCAAATCTTTAGAGCAAAAATCATTGCGCCAGCTCTAAATCGTGAGTAGGGTAATTCGCTCATGTTTCTTCAATCGTCGTGGCCGCGATACGCAATTACTCTGCTGTCTTGCATGAACACGCAACCCAGACCCACACATGAGGCATCCGAGTAGACTGTGAAATGCTGCCCTGGCTCAGGAAGGATGAGAACAAGGGCAGTAACTAACTTTTCTTTCAAGGTGCAGAAACTGCACTCGCATTCATCGGTCCACTGGAATTTCACGCCCTTCCGCGTGAGCTACATTGGCTTGGCAATAATTGAGAAGTCTTTTACAAAACGCCGGTAGTAATCAGCTAGGCCCAGAAAACTTCTCACCTCCTTGACATTAGTTGGCCTCTTCCACCACTGACAATGAAAATCTTGGATGGATCTACTGAAATACCCTCCTGGTTAATCACATGACCCAGGAGGCCTACTTCAGAAATCCAAAACTCACACTTCTTTAACTTAGCAAAGAACTGATTCTCCCTCAGAGTCTCAAGCACGAGCCTCAAATGCCGCTCATGCTCTCCCTCGGTCTTGGAATAAATCAGGATATCGTCGATGAACACAACCACAAAGTCATCAAGGTACTTATGCAGCATATTGTTCATTGTCTCCATAAAGACATCAGGGCATTCGTTAGTCCAAAGGACATAACTTTATACTCATAGTGCCCATGCCTTGTAGAGAAAGCGATCTTTTCTATATCTTGTTCCCAAACCCGCACTCGAATCTGATTATACCCAGATTGCAGATCAATCTTGGAGAACACCTTGGCTCCCTTCAATTGATCAAACAATTCCTCGATATGAGGCAAAGGGTATTTATTTTTGATGGTCACTGTTTAAGAAACACGATAGTCGACGCCATGCGCCAACTCCCATCCTTCTTCTCGATGAATAGCACGGGGCTCCCCAAGGTGACACACTCGACGAATCAACCCCTTGGACAACAACTCCTTCAATTGCTTCTTCAATTCTTCCCGGAAAGGCCGTGTGCCAGAACAAGATCAATCCTAAACTACACATTCCTTTCGAGTGGCATACCCAAAGCTCTTCGGAAACTACATTGGGTTACTCACACTCCCCTGGGATAACCCCAAGGCGTAGCATTTGTCGATGTTGTAGGTGTCGGCTCCCATTTGATAATACTAGAAGGGTTCTAACGATAAACCCGCTCCATGTGGCTCGACCGACCACAATGCCGACACTCTCCCGTCCAAGAACATTTAGCAGCACGGTGCCCACCACCGCACTTGTAACACATCATGCCCCTCGCTCAAACAGACGACAGTCAGTCATCGACGACGAACGAGACGTCAGTAAAGACGACCTCGAAGATTTGGACTTAGACAAGCTGCGGGAACACCGGCCCCACCTAGACTCCTTGGGAGTAGGTCACTGAATTGACCCGCCCTCCACGCTAAAACTCCTCTTCTGGTCACTACCAGAAGCGCTTGGACCACCAGAAAGTTGCAGTCCTTAGTGAATTACATTTACATCTCCATCCCTTTGGCTTGATCTACCACTAACCTAAAGTCACGTGGCGTAGTGGCTCCCATAACATGCCGAAACTCAGAGTTGAGCCCTAGGCGAAACCTTTTAGCCTTCTCCAGATCATTGCTCGCGACCGACGGTACGAAGCATATTAGATCGTTAAATCCCTGTTTCGTACTTAGCTACAGTCATCTTCCCCTACACGTAGGTCGACAAGGCGACCTCCATACTCTTCATAAAAGATTCTGGGCAGTACTTTGCCTTGAACTGCTCGACAAAGATCTCCCAGAGAGCGGGACCCTGGGCAGGGGTCCTAGCTGAAAGGACTCCCTTCCACCAGACGTCCGCCTGACCCTTTAACTAGAATGCCATATAGCGAGCTCTCAGCTGTGAGCTCATCACTAGGGCTTCAAATTGTCCTCCCATATAACGCAACCAATCCGCAGCTTGGACTGGTGTACCCGCCCCATCGAAGGTGTCTAGACGTAAAGCCAACCACTCACGAAGGCCCATCCTTGCCTCTAGCATGGTTGGAACAACAGTAGGTACCGCAACGGGTACAACCGCAGTAGCGGCTACCAGCGCTTATTAGCGAAGCGCACAGACCTCTTCTATAAATTCTCACAGCAAGGTCGAAGACCTTGCACGATTCCTACCACAGATCGCTTTCAATGGAAACAACCTCTACATCGGTGTTTCGTCTTTGAACCTCAAGCGGTGACTCCGCTTGAGCACAGCCACGGCCACAGCCGCGACCTCTATCTCTACCCCTCGACATCTCCGTTAACCAAGCATTCACACAATCAATTCACAAACTGTTACCTCGAAACATTGCACATCAACAACATACTAGCTAAAACATAAATGTAACACTTGACCAAAACCCATCCTCATCAGGCACCGAATGTGTCAAGTTTGATTTAATTATTTGGCCTAGGTCAAATTTTAGTAATTAATTAACCTATGTCTAAAATTTTCACCATGGATCTAACGCTCGCTCGATACTAATCAGTAACACCCGACCGCCACCGGGTCCTAATGCTACCACCATACATAACATAATACAAATTCACAAGTGACTAAGTTAACAATTAAACATATTACAACAAAAGATGAGTTATCTAAGGAGAAAGAGTTGCATTAGAAACTACATGTGGCGTGGATGATCCATTCTCCTTCCCAAGCATGTCACATGCAACGATCACCTAAAAAAACATTAACAAGCAAGGGTGAGTCCGAAAACTCAGCAAGCACATAATAAAGACGATAATCACTGCCACACAAACTTAAACACATCCACTTCATTATTTCCATCACAACTTCTCTTTAGTGCAATGCACCACCATTCCACATTCTTATTTGCTCATTGCATTACCCATGTATGCGAATGCACCATCATGCTCATGCTCATATGCATCTCATCACCGATATGCGGTATCGCGGAGTGTTCACCGTCGATGAAACACTCTTCCCCCATCTTCGTTAGGATGGGGTCCTTACATTGTCAGACTTTTCTAGTCCCTACAGATGTAAGATTTTATCTAGAGCACACCGGACTAGTCATGTAACTTTCTCACCGACCTCACTGGATTAGTTACATGACTTTCTCACCGACCTGGCTCATGCATTCTGCCATGATGCAAATGCACATATCCATTGTCATTAACATGAATCATCGTTGTCATTATTGACAAGGTAGTTTCATTGCTCGCATTGTCCTATCTTCATTGCCCTCAACATGAAACCATTATCATGTAAGCATCAACATTTAACATTGAAACCATTATCATACAACATCATGTAAACATTTCCAAGGAAGCATCACCATACAAACATTATCACATAAGCATCATCACATAAGCATCAAATGTTACCGTGTAAACGTCATTACCTAAACGTTACCGTGTAAGCATTGTTACCTAGACGTTATCACGTAAGCATCGTTACCTAGACGTTATCACGTAAGCATCGTTACCTAGACGTTACCAAGTATCATTACCTAGACGTTACCACGTAAGCATCATTACCTAGACATTACCAAGTACCATTACCTAGACATTACCACGTAAGCATCATGTAACCATTTCCATGTAAGCATCATCATATACACATTAACATATCAAGATCATCATGTAAACATTATCATATCATGCAATCATCACATATTTCAGAGCACTAACATGCGATCGCTCTACAATGCACTTGCTCATTAACCAAGCGAGCGAGCAACGCGGATGACGCCTGCCGTTCGAACCTCCACCTTGCAAATAAAATTTTATGCTGCCAAAATTCTTTCCTTTCATTTCCTTTCCTTTCCTCCTTTCTCTCCTTTCTCTTTTTTCTTCTTCTCCTCTTTTCTCTTTTCTCCTCTGTTATTTCTTTCTTGGCAAAGCCATCCGCCCGACCTTTTTCTTCACCTCGCCCTTCTCTCACTCTCTCTCCTTCACCTCCGAAATCCCCACAAGACCCTACGGCTCGGCTGGCACCTCCAACCACCGGCACAAGACTACCTGCCTCCACCGGCTCGCCCCTCGCTCGGCCACTACCGGCTTGCTCATGACTGCTTGGCTCCAGCTCCCCTACCCCACCGAGGTCGCCGCCTCCCGGTCGCCTCGCCAGCCTGCCTCCGCGCCAGCCTCAGCCGTGGCTCGTCACCACGCACCCGCCTCTGCGGTTGGGCCCCGATGCTGATTGGGTCTGCTGTCGCCCTTCGGTCCGCCCACCGCCTCGTCTTTGGCTCGGCCTGACCTCGGCCGTCACCATTTCCTCCCCAAGCGTCGCCACCGCCCAAGCACTACCCCATGCGACATGTCTTACCCTCCTCTCTCGTGATGCGAGCTCAAGGGGTGAGGTTTTGGACAAACAAATGGGGGATTGGAATACTTACTAGGTTTGCCTTCAATGGGGAAGAAAGGGGATGGGAGAAGGAGTTGGCCTGTGGGCTGGTTCTTACCTAGACGTTATCACGTAAGCATCGTTACCTAGACGTTATCACGTAAGTACCATAACTATTTTGGCAAAGTAGGCATGATGTATAAAAAACTTCTCAAAATAGTGTGTTCCTAAGACCAACCGTGTAGTAATAACTATATAAAACCTAAGCACTTCCTACAATTTAGATTTCGGAAAGTGCTTAAACTACACATATGATCAAATATGGTATTGATTGACAGGTTTCATAATTCAGATGGCCCGGAGATTTTTTTTTTCTTTTTTAAAGTTTTTGTTTCTTTCGGAATGCCACATACAACTCTTTTACTTTATAGACGTGACACTGGCGACAAAATAGTTATGGTACTTCAGTCGTCGTACTAGTAAATGAGTATAAAAGCATCTATAATAGTTTATTTCTTAGTCTGTTATTAAGAGGAGATAGAGTACTCAATCTAATAAAAAGAAACAAGTCTTCCAATAGATTATTTCTTGAACTTATGTCTAAGACTTTAATTGCTACAAGTGTACATGATTCTTGATGATCAATAATGAAATATAACTTTGTGGCCTACATGTTTTGACTCATTTATCATATCAATAATGAAGTCGGGCTGCACAAGTAATTCGTTGGATATTTTGCTTGAGACAGTAGGACCCACAAAACGCGTTTCTAAGTAACAAGTAAGTCTTCAATAGAGTATTTGGTTGTTTCTTGTGTCTTGGTATTAACAATTTACTGATTTTTTCATCTAGAAACAATATCACCTAAATACTGATGTGGCAACCACTCGGTAGCAAGTGACTAGACTATTGTAGAGTGGAAGAGCAAACATTTGCAAAGCAGATCACGAAATGTATTACGAAAAGTATTCTCGGAAAGAAAAAAAAAAGGAGGTTACCAAAAAGGAATAGGAAAGGCAAAAGAATCCTAGGAGTCCATCTGACATCGCTGCGTAACGCCCACCAAATGCTGCGGTCTTCAACGGCATTGAATCATGTTTTGCCCATAGGTTGTCTTCGTTGGTTTGATGCAACTTGCAAGTATGTACTGGGTAGATGTCAGGTGCCTGGACCCTATTAAAAAAATGTATTAGTCATTAGGCTTTCCGTGAGGGCTTGCAATTACTGCAAAATTTGGCTTGAGCAAATGTTAGCACTGTTTTAAACAAACTCATCTGCCAATATCCTATTAGAGCATATACAATGGTATAGCATCAGCTATTTGTAAGCTTTGATACGTAAGACACGGGATGATGTGGAGGAGAGAGGAGCACAGAGAATTGGATCGTTTCTCATACAATGAATCGACGGTAACACAAGAAACAAAAAATATTGTATATGAAGGAGCTGCCTATATATATATATATATATATATATATATATATATATATATATATATATATATATATATATATATATATATTATAGAAGCTGTCTTTAGTATCGCTCTATAGATAATACTGAAAGAATACTAGAGACAACAATTATCTATCTTATTGTAGATGCCCTTAGTACCAGATAATTTTCAGGATTTAGTAACAGACGTTGCTAGTAGTCCAAGCAAATCACAGTTCCATGTCCTAGAGACCACCAACGCAAATTAAATTTTGATACCTTTCGGTTCTTAATGATGCAAGAAAGCCTCCACCTCTTCGTGTGACATTTTTGCTACCTCATCACTGTAAGCCACCTCTGTTCGCACAATTAATATTAATTAGTTATTTCCTTTCAAAAAAAATATTAATTGGTTATTAGATTGCCGTGTGATTTGTAATCCTGTGTACGTGCGTCTTTTGACTTTGTTTGACGAGAACTTTTTTTATTATTTGAACTTTTTTAATTTTATTTTAAAGTTAACCCGGTACACTTTATTTTCAATTCTGACCTCTTTAATCACGCCACCACCCGTGACGTGACAAAACAATGCTGTCACGTCACAGGATAAGTCCCCAAAATAGCACTTTTGGTTACGCCACTGGTCTTGGTGTGACCAAACAACACTGTCACACTACAAGTGATGGCGTGACAACAGTTTACCCCAGATACATGCTGGCGTGATAGCGTTATTTTGTCACGCCACCACCTATGGCGTGACTAAAGAGGTTAGAATTGGAAATAAAGTGTGTCGGAGGTTAACTTTAAAATAAAATTAAAAAAGAATTAATTAATAAAAAAAATTCGTTTGACGATAAGGGGCGCATGGGATAGTAAAATACACGTGCCAATCGATACCTTTCGAGCAACTTATGAACACTTTTTCAGTAAGCAAACTTTATGTCCTAGTACTATAGGCTTGAGACGATCTTGAAGTAGAATATACTGGTAAACGAACGGCCACTCCCACAGGAAAAGAAGAGCGCTTTCTCCATCAATTATTTGCAACTACAGCCGCCATGAACGGAAGGGACAGAAATCAGAGGAGGAAAAGAATGTGTTGCACTACTTTCTCTGCTTCCTTCCTTGTGGAAGTTGACAATTTTCACCGTGGCAAGTGAATTACAGCAAGCTCCCAAAGATCAACTTCTTCATGATTCCAAGACAATTAAAAACCACGGTCTTGTGGTTAACACACGCCTAATCCAAACCAAAGTCGAAAACGATGGCGGCTGATTACTTACTTGTGAGAACTCGGAAAGTTAAAACCAATTTAAACAACGCTAATCACTAATTAGCAGTAATTAAAATTCATCTAAATCAAACAAAACAGAATTATTGATTAATATCGAAAACATCGCCCAACAGTTTCATACTCAAGTATTCTATCAAGAGTTGGACAATAGAATTTTCAAGATAGATTTTTACAATAAAAAGTAGCATGCTATTTAAATCACGAAATTAACTACATCATGAGAAGTATACAACCCGACATCCAAATCATCTTACAACATCTCATTGCCAACAAGAGTAATAGATCATTTTGCAACAGCGTTATAGCTCGAAGTCAGTTTCAAAGGATTCATTAAAAAGGGGACTTACAGCATTCATTCAATCTCAGATTCAACAACAGTATAATTTCATTTCGAGCAAAAGTAAAAAATTCATACACACTTAGAATTAAATTACATAAAATTATTACAACAGAAATAAATCATCAATTCAAGCTCAAGGTCATCTACAAGAATTCGTTTCAAGCAGGCATGAAACAAAATACAATATCCCTGATAAATCACAAGACGAATCCATTACAAGCAAATGGTAGCATTAATATCATCTCAAACTTGATTTTACTAATTAACTGAGTCAGAAACAACATAGAAAGATTATTAACAAATCAAGAGTAATATATTACAAACTCGCCCTTTATTACAAGTTTGTTTTACAATAGGTCAAAGTATAACTTACAACATTTAATTAAATTACAATATAAATTCTTGCATTGCATTCCACTGAAGCCCTCCTTATACCATTGTCCACCTATCGCCATCTAGTCGAACCATTTCTGCGGCCAAACACAAAACCCTATCCACATAGCCATTTCCCACAAAGACTAGTAGACTAGTATTAAACGAACAGAGATAAAATAGAGCTAGAGTAAAGAGAGGTTGTCGTCAGATTTCACAAAGATCATAACGGTTCCCAGACCAACCTATGTTAGTCGACACCATCTCACCTCCAGTGGAGTCCAATCATCCGGCGTTTATTCGAATCTGGCACCACGTGATATCGACTCCCCTCAACCACAGAAAATCACTCCCATAGTGATTTATTAACCAATGGACCAAAAGGTCCTTAGCCCAATAGTATCATGAGAGAGCTTAAGGGATAAGGTAAGGGGCATAGTGGTCATTAACAAGCTACACAAGAGAGCACAGCCGAGAATTTTTTTTTAAAATAATCTATTTTTTATTCGAAATATCAAAAATATTCCGGCGATAATTTTTTTTACAAAAATATACGTCTGTCGCCCAATGGTTGGGCGACTCGAGCCTATCGCCCAACGGTTGGGCGACTGCAAGCCTATCGCCCAACCGTTCGCTTTAAATCAAGACAGAGGCGAGCGTTGGCGCCATTATTATTATCGTGCCGCACGGTTGGGCGATATGATCGATCACCCAACCGTAAATGATGCATGTTCCAGTCGCCCAACGGTGCGGCGATCGATTGTTTATATAGTCGCCATGTGGTCCCTGCCGATTCGTTTAAGCCCAAGATAAACAACAAGCATGGAGAAGAAAGAGAGGAGAGGAGAGGAAAAAGAGAAGGAGAGGAGAGGAAAAGGGAGGAAAAAAGAGAAGGGAGGGAGAAGAGAAGAAAAAAAATTTGGATTAAGAGGAGGTAAGTTTGATTTATTTTGTATCTGTATTTTTTAAGTAGGTATTTAGTTAGTTAAAATAGTAGGTATAAGTAGCGCTAGAGGAAATCGTAGTTAGAAAAAAAAAGTAGATTTGTTGATTTGTATGTAAGTAGAAGCGATAAAAAACTTTAGAAAATCCTCAAATACGGAGCGCATAGTAATAAGATAAAATAAATAGATGCGCGGACATTCAACTATAGTGTTTGATAGGATACTTCAAAGGAATCGAGTTTCGGTGATACTTTTGCAAACATACGGTAATGTAGAAATGTTATTTGCATATAGACAAACCCTTCGGACAACTATTAAAATGGCATACAAACTTTATTCATTCGTGTACAAGAATTGTAGCATCGTAGGGCGTTATACGTCCCGCCATGTGACTAGCCAAAGGGTCCGTGTAATGTAGTGTATTTTGTAGCCGCAAAGGTCGTGTAATGTAGTTGATTTGTCGGAGGAAACTTTATTTTGTAGTATAATTTTTGGGTACGTAAATAGTTTATTTAGTTAAATGAGTAGTATAATAGCACCAGTAGGAAATTGTAGTTAGAGAAAAAAAAATAGAAAATCAAAATGTTGTTGATTTGTATATAAGTAGTAGCGATAAAAACTTTAGTTAGAGAAAAAATAGTCCACAAGGGAGTAGTATTAGTGCTGTTTGTGAGATGTATTGTAGTAGTGTCGGTGTGTGCGTGGCCGACTATTCTTGGGTGAATAATGCGTGACCGAGCGCACAAAGAGGATGAATTATTTGTATAAACTAATTAGTAAAAGACCGGAACGCCACTTGTAGCATTTCGGGTTGCAAGTTAGCGTCCGAATCGGATAATGGCTGCTATGGAATAGCTCGGTTTTTAGGTTGAATCTGAATATCGTACTACACATTCATTGCGGCCTCTGCCTTAGGGAATGAATAATGTCTTGATCATGCTGTCGTGTAGTTGTCGACGATAGGCGAAGGGCCTTACAAATGTAAATTACAATGTAGCAGTACTTGCAAGTTGTGCGTTGCGAGCTGATTAATTGCAATGTTGGAAATATTTGCAGCCATACAATAAGTCATGCCTGTACCCACTACATTGAAAGTGCATTACGGTGTTGGCACCGTTCGTGAAGGTCCGTGCGGTGTTGACTTGAGCAGTTTTCGGCAAGCCACTCTGGTACACCCGGACGGCGAGAATGCACGAATCGAAGATGTGAAGCACTGGCTGACCCGCAGCTTCTCTTTGAACCCTGAGGTGTGCAGCGTCGACATACAAGGGCTTTGGAGCCGGTCTTCCACGAACATCAGCTGGGAGTTGAGAAGACTGATGCGCACGGCAGTGTGGAAGGGCTTTATAGAAGGATGTCGGCGCCGTGGATATGAGTGTGTGATACTTGTGCAACCATGCCCAAAAGAAGCTGTGCAGGGCCCCCCCGCCGGATATCATCCGGGTGTTGCGAGCAGCTCGGGTGCCCAGCATGTTGGTGAAGAAGAGTACCCGGAGGGCTGTGTTACGAAGAGTTCAGAGAATATTGCTTGTGATGAGCCCGACGCGGTACATACAGGAGAGGAAGATCGGGCACCGCATGGTGAGCCTACAGGACAGGCTGATGAAGGAGAGCATAGGGATTACATATTGCATCAAATGGAAAGCGATGACCGGATGGCCTTGGCTGAAGAGGAAGCTTTACAAGAAGACGACGAGGGCAGTTCCGATGAGGACGGAGCTCCCATCCCCCGGGAATGGAACAGATTTGACGCTGAGGGTCTATGTACGCACGACGAGCACGAATCGCCGTGGGAGTACCATGCCACGGAGGTTCGGTTGCACTCAATGTTTGCTGATAAGACATCCTTGCAGGATGCCATTAAGCTGTGGGCTATGTCTATGCAGCGGACGTTTCGGGTTGTCAAATCTAGCCAAGAGCAGTACACCGTCAAATGCGAGCAGGCCGGTTGTCCTTGGCGAGTGCACGCGCATAAACCGAAATATGAGACTCACTGGATTGTCTCGAAGGTAGAGCCGCACTCGTGCATGCTCAGCAGTGTTTTGTGCAGACATCGTAACATAACGTCGACATTCATAGCTAATTTGATGTATGGAGAGATAGTGGAGAAGAAGGATATGGAGGCCAAGCACATTATGGTGGCTATTGAGAAGAAATTCAAGTACAAGATCAGCTATGGGAAGGCGTGGCGTGCGCGAAGCGAAGGCTATGGAAAGACGGTTTGGTCCTTTGAGGCGGCGTACGACAACCTTCCTCGTATGCTTGAGGTCTTTGCAGAGAGAAACCCGCACGTACATTGCTTTGTGAAGGACATGCCATCTAAAAATCCGCGAGGTTTTTTAGTAATGCATAGGGCCTTCGTAGCCTTCGGTCCCTGCATCGAGGCTTTTAGGCATATGCTGCCCGTGATCTCAGTTGACGGGACCTTTTAACCGGGAAATACAAGGGGTAGATCCTTACCGCCATAGGCGTTGACGGGAACAATCAAATTCTGCCATTGGCCATCGCATTTGTCGAAGGTGAGAATTTCCACAGCTGGTTGTGGTTCCTTCAACATCTAAGGGTGGGAGTTGTTGGAGCTCGTCCTGGTGTGTGCGTGATCCATGATCGCCACGCCGGGATGCTGAAGGCCATAAAAAAACTTCAGGAAGACCCGGAGGAGCCGTTCCCTTGGCCGGATATGACGAGTAGATGGTGTATTCGCCATTTGGGGGCCAACTTCTTTAAGAAGTTCCCGAAGCAACCCTTGGTGAAGCTATTCAAGAGGCTAGCTATGCGTAACCAAAGAATATAAATTTGACGCCTTATGGGCGCCGAGCCGATTAACACAAAGAAACACGTGGACGCGAGGAACCAAGGAGCAGAGTCTGAACCTGCTGGTCCGAGGCAGAGGACCTCGAGGAACATCGAGTGCTTCTCCCACTGGATCGAGGCCCAGCCATTGGACAAGTGGTCTCTGCTGCATGACACGGACGGGGCAAGGTACGGCATAATGACCACTAACCTTGCGGAGGTGTACAACTGGGTTCTTAGGGGCCTTCGTTCTCAGCCCCTCGTCGCCATCGTGGAAGGTGTTCGCACAATCGGGTATTTCAGGGAGAGGCATGCAAATGCCGCACTTCATGCCACGAACCCTCAAACACCGTCTTCGCTTGAAGATTACGGCATACATGCGGCGAAGACACGAGGGCGGTCGTACATGGTGTGCGTGATGGGCAATATGGAGCATCGTTTGACGTGCTCTTGCGGGATAGAGCGGATTTGGGGCGGCTCGTTCTCTTGTCACCCACGAGGTATGCCTTGGAGATCATGTCAACGAGCCTAGTATGCGTGCAACAAACCGAAGCTCTTACACAAGCCATGCTCTCATGTGCTCGCCGCATGCGGATCTGCGTATGGACCCTTTGAACTTTGTGTCCGAGTATTTCTTGAAGGAGAGGGTGGTGCGGCATGGATCGGGCGAGCTTAGGGGCTTGTGGTTGTGGGTAACTTCGCCACCTTGGATATTGCAAATAGGATCTGGATTCGGATATTGACATCTTTGAAGGGTAGCAAGGGTCGTCGGCAGAGTCGTCGTATACCAATGATATGGACGAAGCTACAGTGCCGGGGCATTGGGTAGACGCCGCGCATCGCTGCGACGAGGGCACATAGCCGCATTTCGATGCAAGGCACCACCGAGGAGTAAACCTTTGCTATGGTTTGCGTTAGCACTTCTTTCGATGTGCAAAGTGGGACCGAAATTGCAAATCAGTGTACATTGTCATTTGTACTTTGTATTGTTTATGTAACTGTTCTGCTACTACCCAATTTTCATTTGATGTACGTAATGCCGTAAGACATGTATCGTATGTTGCACGTAATGTTTATTTAAGTGTTGTAGTACTATAACTTTTTTTCGTTAGTTTTTCAAAGACTGTCCTGATAGCCTAGTACTCTTTTGATTTGTTTGTTTGCAAGTTAAATTTACTCATTCGTTACACTCGATGTTTTATTTCCGCGTATTTGCTAACTTAAAGTTGTTTTGCAGGTATGGCTCACGGATCGGACTGGACTTTCGACCTCCTGGAGGAGCGCATCGACCGAGTACATCGCGCGTCGCGTCGTGTCCCTCATCCTCTGACGGGCCGCCGACGCCGATGTGTTGGGGTGATCCGACGCGGACACCTCGGGTAACTGGAGGCTAGACCCACGGGCGAGCGAGTTAGTATACGTCAGCACTATCTTCTCGTGAACCGTACCTTTCAGACCTTGACCTTTTGTTCGTTCACGTGGTTGAGCGCCGTCTACTACCTATCGCCGGATGGTGCGAGCCACGATCGAGGACGAGCCGGCACACCGCGACGGCGATGATGGAGACGCCCATGCGGGCCGAGCGATCACGACGCTTCCGTTTGACCGCTCCTGGCGGCAGCTCTTGTGGACCGGTGGCGACGAGACTCACACTTTCCATCTCCCATTCGGGAGATGGCCCCTACCCCGCAGTCTCCACCTTCTTGGCCTCCCTATCGCAGAGGTGCCGCCTTCCGCGAGAGCCTCAAACAACCGGTGTGAGACCTTCGGGCGTTTCAGGAGTCCTCCCACTGTGTTGGCGGCGGGTACTACGTCTTTCCGGAGGCACAGAGGCACGGCCCGCCCTTGCGGTGGTTGTCGCAGTTCCGGGTACGTGTTCCACATCGTGCTCGTTGGTAGTGTCGCGCTTTCCTTTCCGTATAGGGGTCTTACTATATTTTTCGTTGTGCACAGGTCGAGCGGATGGACCCTCACGCGGACGACCAGCAGGTGTCACGCCACCTGGAGGCGTACTTGTTGTGGCTGTTTGGTTGGGTGCTGTTCACCAGCAGTCACGGCGATACCGTCGACGCGAGGCTCATCGCGTACGCTAGGGCCATCGCCGACGGGGAGGGCCCCCAGATCAGCTGGGGTTGGCCGTACTTGCTGCCACCTATCGCGGCTTGTGCGATGCGTGCTTGAGGTCGAGACCGAACTCCATCCTCACGGGGTGTCCTCTCCTACTGCAGTTGTGGTCGTTTGAGCGCTTTAGCCTCGGACGGCCCCTGTTGGACGACAGCGCACCGTACGGGCTGGAGATGTACAACGCAGACGAGGTGGACCGGCCGACGATGGGCTCTCTCTCGGTCTTGGCGGCAGTGCGTACTCTTTCCCGTGACTAATTCTTTCCCGTGACTAATTTCTTGATATTACCGATCGTCCTACCTAATATGCTGTGTTCGTTGCAGGTACAGTTCGCGCACGTGCAGGTGACACGGGCGTACGAGCCGTTCGTGGAGCAGTTCGACCGCCTCACGGCGGACGACGTTCGCTGGGAGCCATACTCGCCTCAGGAGTTACTTTCCCGTGCTCCCCACGGCCTGTCTTCATTGTGCTTACGAGACCGAGAGTATTGGCTGACCCGCAGGGTGCTTGTCTTCGACGTCTTCGTGGAGGACTACGGGGCGCATCGTGTGATGCGCCAGTTCGGCCTACGGCAGGAGGTTCCAGTACCAGTTAGGCGTGCAGTGCCCGAGAACGTGCACTCGTGAGTAATCGGCATACATGAGTTGTTTTTGTTGTCGTCTCTTACGCACGACTGCTAACTACATGTTACGTCTTGCGCCTACAGAGGAAGGAGTCCGTCGCGGCTTAACCGGGAGTAGGATGGGCCCGTGGGTAGCGCGATGGGAGGCGCGACTACAGACCGTGTGCGGAGGACATCCCCACGACCACACGAGCTATGACGAGTACATTATTTACGCCGCGCAGACACGCATTCGTGCTGCGTGCTCGCTGCAGACGAGCCCGCACCACGTGTCCCGGCACCGACCGACACATACCCTGTGCATTTAGCGCAAGACGTGCACAACGCGGTACGTTACGTGCAACTCCGAAAATTTCGCTTGTGTTATCCGCCATTACAGTTTTCACCGTGTCTTCTTTTCGATGTGGCGGGCATGGTTCTTTGAGCTTGCGAGGACCGCGACTCTGCTGCAGAGGTTCACGGACGGTGTGGAGGGCACACGCGAGGACACGGCCCAGGTTTTCCGTCATTTTCGACAGCAGTGTGGACGTATTTTCGGCCTGTTGTCGTGCACCAGGCTCCCGGAGGTTGGCACGCTCCAACCTGGTTCACACTCCGTCCGTCCGCCATCCGTCCGAAGACTACAAAGAAAGGGAGGGGTCACCTGCACCACGTTCGACACTGACACGTCCTGTGTAACATCCCCAGATTAATAAATGATAATTAGTATGCATTTCATTAATATGCATAGTGTTTTTAAATCTTTTGCACCATTTATTGCACTTGGGTTGTGTTTCAAATGTATAAAAATGAGGAGAAATTAAAAATATTGAACATGTATTGGTTTTTCTCGAGCAATTGCATACATTGTTGCTTTTGAGAATTTTTGAAAACAAAGAAGACATACAACTCAAATTTAAAATTCCAAAAGAAAACAAGAATGAAAATTTATGAACATCATCTGGAAATAATTTATTCAAATAATATAATAGTTATCTTGAATTAATATAATTTTTCCCAAATTTTTGGGATAGTTTTAATCCTCGGAAAATTCAAACTCAAATCTATAACCTTCTCTAAGTTTGAATTTAAAATAAGCAAATAAATCATGAACAGTAATGTTTAATAATTTTTATAAATACTAGGATGTCCCTAGAACCCCTCTGATTAATTTCGGAATTTTTAGAATTTTATTTCTAATTTTAAAGCTTTGGTCAAATCTGCATTATGAAACCTAGCACTGTTCTTGTGGCTCGAACCCGAAACCTTTGTTCCGACTTCGACCGACCCGAGCCAAGCGATTGGGCTGGACCAACTCACACACCCATTTGCCTTGAGCCACTGACCACCCGGGCCCACGCCGTCAGGTCGTCTTCTACCTTGGGCAGGAGCAATGCTCCATGCGGCTGCTCTTCTCTGCGCCTGCCCATCTCCGCCCCCGGTCTTGGACCAGCCCGCCCCCGGTTTCCTCCTTCCACCCACGGTTTCGCCTCCTGCCCATCCCAAGGCCAGTTGTTTTATGCGGAGCCGCCTTCACTGTGCATCGTGCCCGCACCAATGCCGAGCGCCACGCTTCCTGCTCACCCATGTCGCCTCACCTTGTGCACTCCGCCCCGTGCCTACAAGCCAGCCCGAGGCCCCCTTGCCCTCCTTTCCATTTCCCCCTCCTCCTTCCTCTGCTGAACGCCAAGGAGCCAAGTGCCCGAGCGTCGCTCTCGGCCATGGCCGCACCGCCTCCGAGCTCACCGGCCAGCTCGGAGACCTCCTTCCACTCCCGAGCGCGTCACGCCGCGCCCTACACCCCATGGAGCTCAACCCCCAGTCATTTCGGAGTTTCATCCACCTTGGAGCTGCGCATGCTTCATCTTCCTCATGACCGGCCAAATGCACCGCCTCCATTGCGGTTTCTTCTCCAGCGATCCCCGGACCAATTCCTCTCTACATAAGTATCCTCTAGTCTCCCTCTACCCCTCTAGATCCCTCACTTGTGCTACTGCTCTCCAGGGAACCCCCGCGAGAGGACCTCCGCTTGCCGCCCATGGTCGCCGCCCGCTAGCTCATTGCCGCCACCTCGGCTCCCTCTCGACCAAGACCGGTGAGACCCACTGACCTCACTAGTGCTCATGCTCTCCCTGTTTTGGTCACTATTGCATCCCTCGCCGTCGCCGCCTTTTTCCTGTCCATGGCCGGCCATGTGCCTTGCCCGCCACCATGCCTCCCGAGCTCCAAGACCACCACCCTAGCCTCCTGATTCCCGGGCATTCCATTTTAGTAGTCTCCTCCGCCTTTTGCCCTCTGCGCGGGCGGCGACCACCGCCTGAACCGGCCGCCACCTCCTCTCAGAGCTGCCCAAAGCACCCTCTTCGTAAAGCTCCTCTGTGGTGACAATGTGCCCTCCTGGAACAAGCCACTTGATGTTATCAAGCTTTGAGAAAATCACTTAAGTCACTCTATTGAGCTAAAGAA
This sequence comes from Phyllostachys edulis, assembly GCA_036346405.1. NCBI lineage: Eukaryota > Viridiplantae > Streptophyta > Magnoliopsida > Poales > Poaceae > Phyllostachys > Phyllostachys edulis. The sequence goes on along the minus strand of CM070561.1, from coordinate 5,093,353 downwards.
AGTTTGGAGGAAGTTAGATAATAACACTGCAGTTCAGATGAAGCATCTGTTGTCAGTTGGAGGAATAGGAAAATAAATAAATATGTATAGAGGAACAATTGAAATTACTGCTTTGAATTCTATTTAGATTCCTCAAAGGCATGTTTAACACTGAAGTTAGAATTTTGAGAGAAGTGTAGGCAGTAAGTTTTTTTAGCCTGTTGTCTGTCTGTTGTATCATATATGGACAGAGAATAGTAAAAACTTGAATTGTTAGGAGAACACACTTGCAAAGCCAACTTCTAAATGCTAACCAATATTTAGAATGTCAAGTAGATCACCAAATAAACTAGCCGAATTAAAAATCTGATGTTGGAAGGAAATAACCTGTACCACTTCTTTATCAGTAGGTTTGTCTGTTGAAACAGATATGAACAGAGTAGGAGTTTGAATGGAAAATTTAAAGTGGCAGAAAGCTTATGGCTTTGCTGAACAAGAAGTTAGAAAGTGTTGTTGATTCAACTAGCTATTTAAATACTCAGATTAATTACCAACTAAATGATTGACTTATGTGAGGAAAATCTGTTTAACAGTACCTCAAATTAACAAATCTTTTCTGTGGAATGCTTTAACAGAGAACATAGTCTAAGCTAGCTGGCAATGATAGTAAGACAAAGATAGTACTAAAACCGGTATTTAGCACTTAGCTAATGGAGAGTTATCTAAACAGCCACAAAACAAGCTGAAATTAAATACTGGCATGTTTGTCCTAAACCAACAGTAAACCAACCAATGTGTTAGTGCACTAATTAATCAAAGAGATCTTTGATTAGGCAAAGAATTAATTTGATAAGAAAATCTGAGCACAACAAATAACCTACTAATGGAAGCTTCAAAATTTCAGGCGACATGATAATAGCTAAATCTAGTAGTTAAAGATGTTGTCAGAGCTTAGTAGCTATTTAACAAACAAATGAACCCAAGAGCACTTAGGAGTTACATGATCTCTTGAGCAGTAGACCATAATACGAATAGAAGAATTGATTAGTGAACTAAATAATCTAGAGAATACCTTAACTAGGCAAAGGCTTAAAAAGATGGATGTAGTACTATAACAATGGAATCAAGTCAGTTAATGATTGATTAACTAAAATAATCATAAGAACATATAAGAGGATTGATTTTGACTGTATGATCATCATAGATGTATACATAGAATGCCTAGTAAGAGTGTTTGCGAGTGCTAGGTCAGCCCCATTGAGAAAAGGTAGGCATGGTTTATAAAATTTCAAACGAATTATTGTTGCATTAAAAATTGTTTTAACTTCAAAAATGCATAAGTATTTCTCTGTAACTCCAAAAGAGTAAACTCAATTTTGTTAGAATCCTCTGCTAGTGTACTTTATTATAGAATAGGTTGTGAGCATGTTACTGTTGCTGAAAATCTTATTTTATATATAACTTGTGTACTACTTTCATAACTTTGAAAAATTATAGAAAATTCATTTTAGCTCCAAATGAGATGAATCAAATTCCATTGTTCATCTCATGTGGTGCTCTTCGTACCATAAAAATTTCAAGTGCACCACTGTTCTGGAAATTTTCACCAAAATATTTAATTCGAATGAACAGTAACAGATTACAATTTTATTGGATTTTCTGGAAAACTGACATTAAAACTGTTATAACTTTTGTATAGAACATCCAAATGAAATGATTCTTGTTGCTAAATTCATCTAAAATCATGATCTACCTTCTGTGAAGTTTTCATAATTTTTGGATGACTTTGAATTTTTGGGTCTTTTCGGTGTTATTCGTTCTTATTATGCTTTCGGCTTCGTGCGCTAGGTTCCAACGAAATTATCAATTGCGCGAGTGATCCTCTGCAGCAAGACAGTGAGCTACAGCAAGGCAAGCAGTTTGATCATTAATGTCCTATTATTTTCAAGTCTAATACTTTGTTTCAACGGTATGTATGCATGCTTTTGTGTCAAAGTAATTTTCCCGATTAGAGGTAGCTATTCCTATTGCATGGTTGCCCTTAAATTGTTATCCCCTACCACAAACATAAGTTATTAACGTCGCTGGTGAATTAGAGCCCGGCGATTTAATTATGCTCTTTTATTGTCTTCCGTCATGCTTAGAAATGCTTAGCTACCGGTAGTTTGGGCGGTTATTGACTTAGTCGGTAACCTTGATCACACAAATCATTTTATTACTCTTTGATCAGCACCTTGTGCTAATTTGTTGAAAACTAAAAGTGCAAATAAAATGATTCTTACTTGGGCAAGTGGTTGGATGGTGGTATATCGGGTTTGTGTATGTCTTGCCCAAGTCAATTAAGGACCGAGTTACTTGCGCCACTGTTCGAGCAATTTGCGTGCTAACCACATGAGAGGATATGGGACCTCTCTTGACTTAGTACTTTGGCGTGTGTTAGCTTGGGTCGCATGGTGGATGTGTGTGTTGCGTTGTGTTGAAAAAAGAAACTTGTGTGTGCTTGGGTGAGTAGTGGTGGGAGTTACCCATCATGAGGAGCATCGTCCTTTAAAGGAGATGAGCATCTTTGATGACTCCGCATCAACATATGGGGCTTCCTCCCATATGGGCGACTCGTAGTTAATACACAATATTGGAAAGGTCTCGTGGGACTTAGCTCACCGCATACCAAAGGAAGTGTGCTTTATCGCGTGGCATTAAGGAGCGGTCGACATGTGGGTACATTGGTACACCCTGCAGGTTCAAACTATTCGAATAGCCTCGCCCTAGGTTATGGACACGCTTGGACACGCCCCGTGAGAACTAGACTATAACATTTAATTAAAACTTGATGTGGGTGGTATGAACAGGGAGTTCATGCTATGGTTGTGGTGGCTATTGGGTTAGCCACTTCCAGGATGTATTTGTTAGTTTTTCAGTTAGTATTATCGTTGTTTTCATGAAATAAAATCAGATTGTAAAACTGCCTTCAATCTATTACATTATTGCAAATGAAAACTTGCTTTATGCTGAAAATGAGTCTAGAGCCTGCTCCACTTAAATAAGCTTGCATGTAGCTAAATATATAGGTCTCATTACTCTACATCGGTCTTAAGCAGTACATTTTTGTACTCATTTGCTTTGCTTAATAAAATTGTTGCAGAGGAGGTGGTTGATCCCCAAGGATTAACTATTGTGAGACCGACTTAAAGACAGATTTACTAGCTTGGCGGCCCGGTCGGTTGCCTTGTGGGTAATGACAAACCGTTTGGCTTTTGTTATCGCCATCTTATGGCTTTTGCTTCATTGTTTATCTATCTCTTTAGTTGTTATTTGGCCGGTCGGCCCTACTTTTGTAATATATTCTTGTATGTCCTTTAAGTTGTACGCTTGTAATAACTTGTGTATGGAATGGATGCTTAATTTTTGTATGGGGTATGTGTACTGCAATTCTGGGAAGTACATATGCGTCGAGAATCAGGATATTTGATTTGTAATGCTTGAATCATCTTAATAGTTAAGTATTACAAGTTAAATACCCCGGGTTCTCACAAAAAGTTGGTATCAGAGCCAGGCTGACCGTAGAAACCCCTAACTTGATCGTCTTTAGGATATTTTGAAAAACTTATCTTCAAAATACCAAATATTTGATGAAAACTTAAGTAAGTTCTCAGATTTTATTCCTTACCTATCTTAGATTACTGATCTCACCTCATTATTGTTTAAGCTTTGAAAAGTTGTTTCCTCTCACCTTCTTTCAAAAGATAGTTGTTACCGTTTAAATTCGGTTTTGGGATTCGATGAGTGTTATAAAATTGAAGTGTTGGCTGTCCTTTGATGAAGATTAGAAGCTTTTGAAGTTGGAGAACTCAGCTTGGAGCATGGATACAAGTTTTGGACAGCAAGCACTTAGTTCATCGTTAGGGCTGAAAATGAGAGGATAATTCAACTAAAACTCATGGGAATTGAAAGGGTAAGATGTGATATTAGTTGGCTAGTGTCTAATACACCCTTAGATGGTTTTACCGTGATTTTTAGATGCGTTAGAACTTGGGTTGTGCTCTGAAATTTTTCTTCTCAAACGATTGCTTGTTCATTCAATACGAGTTAGTCGTACTGAGAAGTTGAGCTTATGTCTTATGAGTGTTGCATTGGATCTTATGCCTTTTTGCAAATATTTGGAGTTCATTTCTTACTGGTTATATGTTTGTAATTGGGTTAGGGTAATACCTCATTTTGGTGATTTTAAAATGATTGGTACACAATTAGAGTTAAATTTGCATACACATCGCCCGTTCCCTCACCTTATGCTTATTCTTTCCTCACCTCATCCTTTATGCCCCAAAATGTTTAAGGGGGGTAGGAAACACCTAAAATTATGTATTTGACATCTTGATTCTTATACCTTGATCATGCATATAGCTCCTAAATTAACTCAAGCATGTTATGTTACTCAAGTTGTATAAATCAAGAAGCATGGTTAGTAGTTCATCTTAGTGATTAAAGCATGAAAATGACTAACATGTAGAAGTATAAATTGAAGTTGCCCTTAACTTGCTTTATCTTAAGATTGTTAACCAAAATGGAATTTAACAACTTGCCATGCTCATGTAGGTTCCTTCATGCATTTGAAAAATTGAATGTCATGGATAAAATAGCTTGATGTGCTAGATGTTGTATGGAAGTAAAGTACATGCTTGTCTTTTAAGTTAATGAGAAGTGAACTTATTATGTTTTGATATAAGAGTAGCTCATTTTTATGTTGTTCCATTGAAAGTGTTTAAAACATGCTAGATTGCTTATGTAGTCAATTGCTTTTTATGCAAAGTGAAACTCATTTCTTGTTTTGGTGCAATTTTTGACTTGGATTGAAAGAAAAATACTTCTGTAACTGATGGTAGATCCTAAAATATTGAAATTATTCACATGATAACCTGATGGTGTGTAGTTAATAAATATATTTTTTCTACAATTTATTGAACTTGTTTTGTTCGGACATTAAATCAAACACTTTGCAGCGCTGTTCTGTCCAATTTTGAATCTGGTACAAATGGGTAGGTGTAAACTGTTAGTAACCAATTTTCTGGTGTTAAGTATCACCTCAATAACATGCCAGAATTTTTCTGGAATTTTTGAACTTGATTTCACTAGTGTTTGAGCCTATGTCTTGTTTTCCTCATCTGAATTGTTGTACCAACTAGAACCTGAGATTATTGTGTAGGGTTAATTTTCCTAGCATCTCTAGTGTCCCATAAACATCCCAGTATTTTTATGGAATTTTTCTAGCCAATTTAGTATATTTCCGTAAACTTAGTTGCTCACTAGTAGTCTTTAAACAAAAATCTGTTCAACTAGATACTGAGCTTAATGTATGAGTGAACTTTAAAATGATAATACTTGTAGGAGTAGGCTTGTTTGAGGGTGAACTTTCTGGATGCTTGTGTAGAATTTAACATGATTTCACTAGCATGAGTTGGCCTTAGTGAGCATTTATTCTAGTTATCAAATTGAGTGTTTGATTTCTATATTAAGGATCAAGTCATGCTAGTATGAATTCTTGTTTGTTGCATCTTATGCTCATCTAACAAAAATGAAATTATTTTGTTGCATTATGATTGGATCATGTAAGCATGCATGTGAAAGTTTAGCCCTCACTAATCCAACCATGGTAATCTAACCTAAAATTGTCATAAAGTCAATTCATATATGCCACCTTTCATGCATTCATCCAATGCATCTTCTCCAAACCGGAAGATAAAACTAGAGAAGTAAGGGTTGAGTAAGACTACCGTAAAACTTGCTTTAAACTCTTTTCTCTGCTCTTTAGATGACCCTTTCCTCTTAGCTAGTGAGTAGTCTTTGGTCCTCCACCGAAGAGAACGTGAAGCTTGGCCTATCGAAGTGCCTTCAAATCAAGAAAGGAAAGGTTAAACAAAGCAATAGAAAGGAAAAATGTGTCAAGAACGTCATGTTACTTCGTCAAGATCTTACGCACTATCTCAAGGAAATCAAGACAACAGATGGTGCATTTCGTTTAGAGTTGAAAGAAACCCTAGAAAACACTAAGCGGAAGGATCTTAGCAAACCTTTGACGAAGCTTCCCTCTTTAGGACCTGAAACTTAAGAAGAACCTCATTTAATTGTTTCGGATTTGAGTTCGGTTAGCGGCAAAATCCAAAATATAACCTCGTAACCAAACCCACCTAGGTCTGGCTCAGTCTTTTGTTCCGACTTTCGAACTACTGGAATCTCGGGACGAGATTCTGTTTAAGGGGGGTAGATTTGTAACATCCCCAGATTAATAAATGATAATTAGTATGCATTTCATTAATATGCACAGTGTTTTTAAATCTTTTGCACCATTTATTGCACTTGGGTTGTGTTTCAAATGTATAAAAATGAGGAGAAATTAAAAATATTGAACATGTATTGGTTTTTAGAGCAATTGCATACATTGTTGCTTTTGAGAATTTTTGAAAACAAAGAAGACATACAACTCAAATTTAAAATTCCAAAAGAAAACAAGAATGAAAATTTATGAACATCATCTGGAAATAATTTATTCAAATAATATAATAGTTATCTCGAATTAATATAATTTTTCCCAAATTTTGGGGATAGTTTTAATCTCGAGAAAATTCAAACTCAAATCTATAACCTTCTCTAAGTTTGAATTTAAACTAAGCAAATAAATCATGAACAGTAATGTTTAATAATTTTTATAAATACTAGGATGTCCCTAGAACCCTCTCGATTAATTTGAATTTTTAGAATTTTATTTCTAATTTTAAAGCTTTGGTCAAATCTGCATTATGAAACCTAGCCTTTGTTCTTGTGGCTTGAACCCGAAACCTTGTTCCGACTCAGACTGACCGAGCCAGCGATTGGGCTGGACCAACTCATGCACCCATTTGCCTTGAGCCATCGACCACCCGGGCCCACGCCGTCAGTCGTCTTCTACCTTAGGCGAGAGCAATGCTCCATGCGGCCGCTCTTCTCTGCCGTCCATCTCCGCCCGGTCTTGGACCAGCCCGCCCCGTTTCCTCCTTCCACCCACGGTTTCGCCTCCTGCCCATCCCGCCAGCCGTTTTGCACGCAGAGCCCCTTCACTCGTGCATGCGTGCCACGCACCAATGCCGAGCGCCACGCTTCCCTGCTCACCCATGTCGCCTCACCTTGTGCACTCCGCCCCGTGCCTACAAGCCAGCCCGAGGCCCCCCTTGCCCTCCTTTTCATTTCCCCCTCCTCCTTCCTCTGCTGAACGCCAAGGAGCCAAGTGCCCGAGCGTCGCTCTCGGCCATGGCCGCACCGCCTCCGAGCTCACCGGCCAGCTCGGAGACCTCCTTCCACTCCCGAGCGCGTCACGCCGCGCCCTACACCCCATGGAGCTCAACCCCCTAGTCATTTCGGAGTTTCATCCACCTTGGAGCTGTGCATGCTTCATCTTCCTCATGACCGGCCAAATGCACCGCCTCCATTGCGGTTTCTTCTCCAGCGATCCCCGGACCAATTCCTCTCTACATAAGTATCCTCTAGTCTCCCTCTACCCCTCTAGATCCCTCACTTGTGCTACCTGCTCTCCAGGAACCCCCGCCGCGAGGACCTCCACCGCGCCGCCCATGGTCGCCGCCGCTAGCTCATTGCCGGCCACCTCGGCTCCCTCTGACCGCACCGGTGAGACCCACTGACCTCACTAGTGCTCATGCTCTCCCTGTTTTGGTCACTATTGCATCCCTCGCCGTCGCCCCTTTTTCCTGTCCATGGCCGGCCGCCGCGAGCCTTTGCCGCACCGCCACCATGCCTCCTGAGCTCCAAGACCACCACCCCTAGCCTCCTGATTCCCCGGGCATTCCATTTTAGTAGTCTCCTCCGCCGCTTGCCCCATGCACGGCGACCACCATACTGAACAGCCGCCACCTCCTCTGTAGCTGCCCGGCAAGCACCCCTCTTTCAGAAAGCTCCTCTGTGGCTGACAATGTGCCCTCCTGGAACAAGCCACTTGATGTTATCAAGCTTTGAGAAAATCACTTAAGTCACTCTATTGAGCTAAAGAAAGTTTGGAGGAAGTTAGATAATAACACTGCAGTTCAGATGAAGCATCTGTTGTCAGTTGGAGGAATAGGAAAATAAATAAATATGTATAGAGGAACAATTGAAATTACTGCTTTGAATTCTATTTAGATTCCTCAAAGGCATGTTTAACACTGAAGTTAGAATTTTAAGAGAAGTGTAGGCAGTAAGTTTTTTTTTAGCCTGTTGTCTGTCTGTTGTATCATATATGGACAGAGAATAGTAAAAACTTGAATTGTTAGGAGAACACACTTGCAAAGCCAACTTCTAAATACTAACCAATGTTTAGAATGTCAAGTAGATCACCAAATAAACTAGCCGAATTAAAAATCTGATGTTGGAAGGAAATAACCTGTACCACTTCTTTATCAGAAGGTTTGTCTGTTGAAACAGATATGAACAGAGTAGGAGTTTGAACGGAAAATTTAAAGTGACAGAAAGCTAATGGCTTTGCTGAACAAGAAGTTAGAAAATGTTGTTGATTCAACTAGCTATTTAAATACTCAGATTAATTACCAACTAAATGATTGACTTATGTGAGGAAAATCTGTTTAACAGTACCTCAAATTAACAAATCTTTTCTGTGGAATGCTTTAACAGAGAACATAGTCTAAGCTAGCTGGCAATGATAGTAAGACAAAGATAGTACTAAAACCGGTATTTAGCACTTAGCTAATGGAGAGTTATCTAAACAGCCACAAAACAAGCTGAAATTAAATACTGGCATGTTTGTCCTAAACCAACAGTAAACCAACCAATGTGTTAGTGCACTAATTAATCAAAGAGATCTTTGATTAGGCAAAGAATTAATTTGATAAGAAAATCTGAGCACAACAAATAACCTACTAATGGAAGCTTCAAAATTTCAGGCGACATGATAATAGCTAAATCTAGTAGTTAAAGATGTTGTCAGAGCTTAGTAGCTATTTAACAAACAAATGAACCGAAGAGCACTTAGGAGTTACATGATCTCTTGAGCAGTAGACCATAATACGAATAGAAGAATTGATTAGTGAACTAAATAATCTAGAGAATACCTTAACTAGGCAAAGGCTTAAAAAGATGGATGTAGTACTATAACAATGGAATCAAGTCAGTTAATGATAGATTAACTAAAATAATCATGAGAACATATAAGAGGATTGATTTTGACTGTATGATCATCATAGATGTATACATAGAATGCCTAGTAAGAGTGTTTGCGAGTGCTAGGTCAGCCCCATTGAGAAAAGGTAGGCATGGTTTATAAAATTTCCGAAACGAATTATTGTTGCATTAAAAATTGTTTTAACTTCAAAAATGCATAAGTATTTCTCTGTAACTCCAAAAAGAGTAAACTCAATTTTGTTAGAATCCTCTGCTAGTGTACTTTATTATAGAATAGGTTGTGAGCATGTTACTGTTGCTGAAAATCTTATTTTATATATAACTTGTGTACTACTTTCATAACTTTGAAAAATTATAGAAAATTCATTTTAGCTCCAAATGAGATGAATAAAATTCCATTGTTCATCTCATGTGGTGCTCTTCATACCATAAAAATTTCAAGTGCACCACTGTTCTGGAAATTTTCACCAAAATATTTAATTCGAATGAACAGTAACAGATTACAATTTTATTGGATTTTCTGGAAAACTGACATTAAAACTGTTATAACTTTTGCATAGAACATCCAAATGAAATGATTCTTGTTGCTAAATTCATCTAAAATCATGATCTACCTTCTGTGAATTTTTCATAATTTTTGGATGACTTTGAATTTTTGGGTCTTTTCGGTGTTATTCGTTCTTATTATGCTTTCGGCTTCTTGCGCTAGGTTCCAACGAAATTATCAATTGCGCGAGTGATCCTCTGCAGCAAGACAGTGAGCTACAGCAAGGCAAGCAGTTTGATCATTAATGTCCTATTATTTTCAAGTCTAATACTTTGTTTCAACGGTATGTATGCATGCTTTTGTGTCAAAGTAATTTTCCCGATTAGAGGTAGCTATTCCTATTGCATGGTTGCCCTTAAATTGTTATCCCCTACCACAAACATAAGTTATTAACGTCGCTGGTGAATTAGAGCCCGGCGATTTAATTATGCTCTTTTATTGTCTTCCGGCGTCATGCTTAGAAATGCTTAGCTACCGGTAGTTTGGGCGGTTATTGACTTAGTCGGTAACCTTGATCACACAAATCATTTTATTACTCTTTGATCAGCACCTTGTGCTAATTTGTTGAAAACTAAAAGTGCAAATAAAATGATTCTTACTTGGGCAAGTGGTTGGATGGTGGTATATCGGGTTTGTGTATGTCTTGCCCAAGTCAATTAAGGACCGAGTTACTTGCACCACCGTTCCGAGCAATTTGCGTGCTAACCACATGAGAGGATATGGGACCTCTCTTGACTTAGTACTTTGGCGTGTGTTAGCTTGGTGCATGGTGGATGTGTGTGTTGCGTTGTGTTGAAAAAGAAACTTGTGTGTGCTTGGGTGAGTAGTGGTGGGAGTTACCCACTGCGAGGAGCATCGTCCTTTAAAGGAGATGAGCATCTTTGATGACTCCGCATCAACATATGGGGCTTCCTCCCATATGGGCGACTCGTAGTTAATACACAATATTGGAAAGGTCTCGTAGGACTTAGCTCCGCCGGCATACCAAAGGAAGTGTGCTTTATCGCGTGGCATTAAGGAGCGGTCTGACATGTGGGTACATTGGTACACCCCTGCAGGGTTCAAACTATTCGAATAGCCTCGCCCTAGGTTATGGACACGCTTGGACACGCCCCGTGAGAACTAGACTATAACATTTAATTAAAACTTGATGTGGGTGGTATGAACAGGGAGTTCATGCTATGGTTGTGGTGGCTATTGGGTTAGCCACTTCCAGGATGTATTTGTTAGTTTTTCTGTTAGTATTATCGTTGTTTTCATGAAATAAAATCAGATTGTAAAACTGCCTTCAATCTATTACATTATTGCAAATGAAAACTTGCTTTATGCTGAAAATGAGTCTAGAGCCTGCTCCACTTAAATAAGCTTGCATGTAGCTAAATATATAGGTCTGTTACTCTACACGTCAGTCTTGCGAGTATATTTTTGTACTCATTTGCTTTGCTTAATAAAATTGTTGCAGAGGAGGTGGTTGATCCCCAAGGGATTAACTATTGTGAGACCGACTTCGTACAGGACGACTAGCTTGGCGGCCCAGTCGGTTGCCTTGTGGGTAATGACAAACCGTTTGGCTTTTGTTATCGCCATCTTATGGCTTTTGCTTCCGCTGTTTATCTATCTCTTTAGTTGTTATTTGGCCGGTCGGCCCTACTTTTGTAATATATTCTTGTATGTCCTTTAAGTTGTACGCTTGTAATAACTTGTGTATGGAATGGATGCTTAATTTTTGTATAGGGTATGTGTCTTTGCAATGCAGGAAGTACATATCGTCGAGAATCGAGATATTTGATTTGTAATGCTTGAATCATCTTAATGGTTAAGTATTACAAGTTAAATACCCCGGTTCTCACATCTCGACAGTGGCTCGAGCGGACCACCTCCGACATCGACGCTACCGAGGAGGCCGGGTCGAGCGTAACACGTCCGATGTGAGGCGCACTGACGAGGCTAGCTCGAGCAGAGCACGTCCGACACCGGCAGCGTCGCACTACGTCGTGCCACACTTCCGTGTGGACAGCTTTCTACACGCCATGGCGCTAGCCGAGGGTACGTCACGTCTCTGTTGGCCACGCCGCGCGCGTTTTTATTAACTAACAATATTTTGCTGTGCAGGTACGTTGCCCTATGACGACGTGCACGCGCATCACGTGGACGCGCAGGACGTGGGCGTCTTTGGGCGGACGCCGCAGACTTTTGGTGGGCGAGACCGGCACCTCAGCCCACACACCCGAGGTTCTCGTCGGTTCCAGCTTCTCGGTGCGCCCGACACCACACAAAGACCCAGTCTTGTCCACCCCTTTGCCGCCTCTCGGTCCTCGTCAGATCAGGGCTCCAGACCGTCTTTCCCTCTCGGGGCCGAGGCCCCGACACCCAGCGCAGAGGAAGACGCCGAAGCGAGCTCGTAGGGGAGGACGCGGAGGTGGATCAAGGTGGCGACGGCGCGCGGGAGGATCTTTGGGGGTGCGGTTGGTAGGGGCTAGTAGAGGCGTCTGTTGCCTTTGGTGTACATTTTTTCTTTATGTGATACTTAAATTTTGCACTTAATATATGATGCCTGGATTACTTTTGCGTTCTTCTGTATACTCTTTCATATAATGCATGTTTGTTCAATGCATATCAACGCCTATAGCTTAATGCACACGACACCTCGATGCAAAAGTTAACTCGATAAATAGCAACTGCAATGAGGCGTCCACCATTTACTTACATACGTTACGAGATTGAACGTAATTGCGACACATCGATACAACATGTCAACTCGATAAAAGGCAACCGCAATAACGCGTTCACCATTTAGTTACATGCTTCATGAGATTCAACATAAGTGCATCCGAAGGGGACACTTAGCGACGTACGAGCTTCTCCGCCTCCCTAATTGTAGAAGGTGCCTCTCGCAACCCACATAGAGTGTTCTCGGTTAGGCGCCTCGGGCGTGGTCGGTTGTCGTTGTAGTGGCACGCACATATGCAACTAGGGTTGGCACAAAGAAGATGCGGATCATAGAAACTTCCTATGTTCACGACCTCCTCATTGCCCCTCTCATTGCATCTGTTGGCGGTCGTCATTTGCTTGTTCAGATCGTCAATTTGTGCCTCCAAATCAAAGATTTGGTTCCACAATACATCCACGCCGCTCAGCAGTGTCGTTCATGGGGAGGATCGATCCAGCGGGTGAAGTTGCATTTCGCCATCTGCTACAAAGGACGGTTAGTATGGACGATGTATTACCAGTAACATAAACAAAAATATTTACCCCAGAGTATGGGCATCGGAAGAAACGCCGTCCACCATCGAAAGGGCCGTCTATGGCCTGCACGATAGCGTCCTCCCCGTGTCCGCATTTCGGCCACTTAGGTTGAGCACGCTTGTTCGGCATCAACCGGTGGTTAGGGCCGAAGTCCTCCATCCTTTCGGGGAGAAGGTCCGGCTTCGGTGAACCCGGTTGGACTGGTCCCTGGGCGTCTGCCATCGTATGTTACTATAAAACGGAGAAGGTTCTTCCTCCTACGGTTTGAAGGGTCTAGTGGTCGTAATTCGGAACGTGGGGCGTGCATTTTATAGGCCCGCGGGGAGACTAACAAAGTGGGTTTGCGCAGTGATAAGACCACACGGGCGCTTTATGCGATGATGATAAGACCACACAGGCGGCTTTTGCGATGATAAGACCACACGGGGCAGCTTTGCGCAGTGACAAGACCACACGGGGCAGCTTTGCGCAGTGATAAGACGACACGGGACAGCTTTGCGCAGTGACAAGACCACACGGGGCAGCTTTGTACAGTGATAAGACCAAAGGAGACAGCTTTCTGCAGTGACAAGACCACACGGGGCAGCTTTGCAAACTGACAAGACCACACGGTGCAGCTTTGCGCAGTGATAAGACCAAACGAGACAGCTTTGCGCAGTTTAGGGTTTAGGTTTAGGGTTAGGCTTTTCAGATCGACTTGACAACCCTGACCACCTCGCCAACTTTTAAGACCGAAAAGACAAGACTCTGTAAAGAAAGACGTGAAAACACTCTGCCTCGCCAGCTTTTCAGACCGATAAGACAGCACTCCGCAAAGCAAGCCATGACTTCTCACTGCAAAGTAAGACGTGACAACACTATGCCTCGCCAGCTTTTTAGACCGACTTGACAACACTCTACCTCCTCAGCTTTTCAGAATTAAAAAACAAGACTCTCTATTCTGCATGAAATTAACCACACCATGCCAACCATGGAGCTTATAAAAGAGGGTTGAACCAAACCCAACTCTACACAACACTACACAACACATACCCACTATGGACTCTTGACAAACTTCTCGCGAGGTTGTTGAAGAAGCAAAAGTGGCTTAAGCAGAAGAGGAAACAGCTACAATACCCAGATAAATCAATGAAAGATGCTCCAGTACCACCACGTTTTCCGATCCCGCAGTGTGTGTGTGGCGAACCGGCAGAGATCATTCAGTCCACACACCCAGACACCGCTGCCCGGGCGTACTACACATGCGGGCATCACCTCGTAAGTGTTTCTTTCGCGCGTATCGATTTTCCTCTACCAACGTTCAATTGCTTAAATTTTTAACTTCATCCCCACGTAATGGCAGCCCGAGATGCGCTGCCACTTCTTCCAGTGGATCGACGGCCCGGAGATGTACGACAGGGCATTCATCCAGCAGAAGTACATGCTGAACTACTCGGTGCGGGCCGAGAACTTCGTGCGGTGGAAACCTTACGTACCGGACCCTGTTGAGGAGGCACCGGGAGCCCAAGATACTACGCTGGGCGTAATCCATATCGATGACGTCGCTTATGAAGAGTTTACATCCTTATTACGTAATGTTTCCACGGTGTACTTACATCCATCATACAATCGCGGACATGGACAACTTCGACATACCACCGATGTGCACAAATCCGCGACAAAGGCAAGGAAAGGCTCATCGCGGTTGACCCGATGCCGCCACGTAGATCCGGTCGCCCGGCGTAATCCGTATGGACGGCGTGAGTTACTGAAGAATTTACATCATTCTTCGATTTTCACTATACGGTGCCCTTACATCACGGAATCGCAGGACATGGACGACTTCGACATACCAGCCCGACGTGGACAGTCCCGCGACAAGGGCAAGGGAAAGGCTCATGCGGCTGAGCCCGGCCGCCACAGCGTATCCGGTCGTCCGGGCATAATCCGTATCGACGACGTGAGTTATGAACAATGTAAATCCTTCTTACAATTTTAAATATACGGTGCACTTACATCATGGAATCGCAGGATATGGACGACTTCGATATACCAGCCCGACGTGCACACTCCCGCGACAAGGGGAAGGGGAAGGCCGGCGAGGAGTTCAACGCCGAGCTGGCAAGGAAGGGAAAATGGCCCCGGTCCACGCAGTAGGTCAGGTCATTACGTAGTAGTCCCCCGTCCTACCCCCCATGTTTTTTACTATCCCCTAAAGGCATGTATACTTACATGGTCCGGATGCTTGCGTCACAATGTACCATAGTAGTAGAGAGGATGACTAAAGCAATTAGCCGAACCATGATGCCATGTGACTACGTGTAACGTGCTTCTGTACGTGGACTCTAATGTAGTTCTGGTTCCGGAGACCCATCAAAGCAAAACTATATTGCAAGTATGCCTCTTCTAGTGGAATCCCAGAAAGAACCATTCGCACCGACATTGAATCCTCCATGTTTTACGCCATCTTCATAATCACAATGAGCGTTCTCAGCCCGTTCACTCATATTCTATATAAGCTCCATAAAGTACGACATCGACTACGTGCCTACATACGCATATACGTAACTAATTCATCGAGGAGAGACTCCCTCGCGCATCGTAATATCACTTACCTTTGTATTTACATATCATTCTTGTCTCAATCGTCCTCACAAAATTCAACGAAATTTACTGCACTACAACAATATACAACGATCACAAAATCTTATTGCGAGTCGACAAATTTAGTACCCATAATATTCTACGAAAATAACAAACATACCAACCAACATCGTGACAACACTATTATTTTCAAAATAAATAACATGATATAATCATATTTGCTAAATTTAATTAACCTACAAAATGTAATATTCATTACAACTCAATTAAACAATAATTAAAAGGTAAAAAGAAGGTCTGAGCTCCTATCGCCATAAGGTTGGGCGATGGACTCTGTCGCCAGAGGGTTAGGTATTGGACTTGTCGCCCATTTGTTAAGCGGCCATGCAAGAATATGCTCGAGGAGCTGGGCGATGCGTTGCATTGGCGATTAGTTCTGATCATAATCTGTTAGGCGACAGAACTGGCCGCCCAACCTGTTCGGCGATTCCACTTAAATCGCTCAACCATTGGGCGACAGACGTATATTTTTGTAAAAAAAATTATCGCCGGAATATTTTTGATATTTTGAATAAAAAATAGATTATTTAAAAAAAAAATCGCACAACCGAACCATTCCCCAAGACAAGTCTTCGTCCCCTTCGCCACAATCACAAGCAAAGACAAACCCAAAGCCATCCCCCCTACACAAGTCTACATCCCCTCACACACACACAAAGCCTTCCATCTCTCAAAGCCAAAGCCAAGCAAAGCTCTGCCCCAGTTCACATCCACAAGAAGCACAGAGAAGGAGGAAGAGAGCAAGGGAGAAAGGGAAGCCCAAGGAGCGTGGACGACACCGGTGATGGCATTGAACCATCAACGGCCACCAGGACCGCGCCGGCCAACAAAAGACAAGAACCAGGAGGACTAAAAAGCACCGAGGAGCTCCACGACCACCCGGCCATCATCACCAACACACCACTGCCACCATCCAAACCCAACCCATCTAGTAAATCGCCATTTCTTCCTTACTGCCCTTCCTATTATTGGTTGCCAAAGTCGAATCCACAACAGACCACAGTAGCATCAAAACATAGCTCTCAGTTCATCGCATCACAGAGCAGGAGAGGGAAATGGTTAGCAAGGGAGGGGAGGTATCTCAGTGAAGCCCATGATAGTCCACCTCTCACCGCACCATGCATCCATATTTCTTTCTTCCACCACACATCAATACACTAAAATCTGAAAGTGAACCATAAACATCAAACATCAGTAAAGAAATAATCAAACATATGCTAACCAAGAATACCAGAGAGGAGCAAGTAATGGTTAAGGAAGTGCGTGAGAGCCGAGAGAGCAAAGGGTCATGGCGCAGACAGCCGACCAGTGCCGGACCAGCAAGCTAGCGGCCAAGGGAGGCGCAGAGAGAGAGAGAGAGAGAGAGAGACGCACGCAGGCGAGGGCGCACCGACGGGGAGGAACCGAAGGGAGCTGGGCGAGGAGGAGGACACGGGTCGGCGGCGCCATGGGGATGCGGCACCAGTAACTGGAGGCACGTAGGGGAGGAGCCGAGTCAGGGATGAGTGCGGGCCGAGCCAAATGCAGGGAGGCCTAGGGAGACGACAGCGGGGCCAGACCAAGCCAGTTGCGGCCGAAAGCGCGTAGGGAGGCCAAGCCGGGCCCCGGCCAGAGCCGAGCGGCGTCCAGGTCTGAGCACGTCGGAGCTGGAGAAGCAGGGCATCATAGGAGAGGAGCTCCCTGAGAAGAGTAGAGATTAGAATGGGGAAAAAGGGGAGGTGGTGGCTTTGTGTGTGTCGACCGGGGAGGATAGAGGAAGAGAGAGGAAGTTGGGTGGGGTTAGGGATTAGATGATTAGGATTAGGGTTAGGGTTAGGAAATTAGGAATATAGGAAAAATTAGGAAAATGTATAATTTCTAGGGAATTTTAGTAAGTGATATATATGCAACAATAGAGGTTAGCAATAAAATCAATAGGTGTTAGCACTGTGTATTTATGCGACAAAACAAATTCAATTAGGTCACATCGGGTTAATCAGTCCGTTGTGTAATAAATTAAAATAAGATAAAATATTGTAAAAATTTGTTAATAAAAAGTGAGTATACAGCGTAGCACAACTGTATTTATTTAACAAATAGTATGGCGGGTTAGAAATATTTTAATCGTGTTAAATTATTTAAATTAAAGCAACCCGAGTTTAACTAGAAAAGTAATGGTAGGCATACGCACCCGAATAAAACCAAATAAGCATAATTGCTTACAAGCGCGGGTAGTCATTCATGTCGTGCGATAGAACACGAGTTCGATAATCTCAACCCTAGAGCGAATAGAACGTCGAACGACCACAATTGGGGAGTGCTAACTTAGCAGGGATCCAAAAAAATATTATCAAATTAAAATATGCTAACAAAAGAAGATGCACTAACTGATGTACACATAGTATCAACCAAAATTAACTAAGTATTTGTTTATGTATTATTCATGCTACCGCATAATTACAGAGGATGAACCAGCACCGACAGGAGTAGCTGATCTGGAATTCTTCGACGACGATCTTTTCTCCAATTATGAAGGCAAGCTATCCTCTTGAACATGAATATAGTTATATTAAATGTAAACTGTATATTGCTGTATCATGTATGTATTACATCAAAACTATGTCTCAAAATCAAATTGGATTAAAGATGAAAAATGAGATGAAGATAAGAAATGAGAATGAGATGAAGAAAAAGAGTTATTAGGATGGTAAAGGGGGCCCGTGGCAGGATATAGATGAGGGAGGAGGTAGGACCCCTTTACATATGGTTAATATATAAGGAGCAACAAAACTCTTACTCGGTCAGATGACGTATTTAAGTGCCAACCATTTTCCCGTTTTGGTGAGCAGAAAATGCTACCTTGTTACATAATTATGCTCTCCACATCAAGTAAGTAATATGGGTGAGTGGTGTGGGTCTGGAGGGAAAGCCGGCCCAACCAAGGCGCTATAGCGCTAAGGTGGAGTGTTGGGTCTGGAGGGATAGCTGGCCCAACCAACATTACTAGAACTCGGCGGATGACTAGGTCAGCACCGACAGAAAGTAGTGGGTGGAGACTTAATCATGTAACTTGGAAAACTTATGTATTCTGATCTCTAACCCACATCAGCAGGGGAACCCAGTTCAAAGAGAGCTCAAAGTAGCTATGGGTAAAGTGGTACAATACCTACACAGTGCTAAATAAATACCAGTCTTCTGAATTAGAGTCTACGGGAACCACTAGGGGTCTATCTTCTCTCCGAGTGAGAAGTAGTGTTTTCAGTATTAAAATCTGCCACTTAATGTTTTAATGAGTTGTCTATTTTCAGAAAAGAGTTTATATAGAAATTGTGATAACAAACATTGATAAGTCATACAATGCATCTTTTGTTATTAATGCTTGCTGAGTATATTTGTATTCAACTTTGTTAGTATTCTCCTTTGTTAGATCCTAGTTTGGTCGGGAATTATCCTGAGTGGGACGAGGGACGCGCAGGTGCAGATGAGGCCACAGGGGACGAGGACCTTTACTTCGAGAAGCAGGGCGAGGTGGACGCCCTATTCGACACATGTGGATGAATAGAAGACCAAGTGAGCATGGCAGGCAAGCGAGGGACTTAGTCTCATTCCGCAGTTGTAAATTACTACTTGTAATATAAGACCTTAGCCTTGCCTAGCTAACTATTGTAGTAAATAACAGTTTCTATCTTATTATTCTGCTGCGTCAACTCTGGTAAGGCTTTCTATTTGTTGAAACGGTGTTCTACCAGGAAGACGAATAGTAATCCATTTGCTTAAGTGTGATTATCCTCCGGGGTAATGACACGGGGCGTCACATTACTATTCAAGTATGCTGAAAATTGCTCATAAGAGGAAAAGAATGGAGCAACTAGCATCGGGACGAGTTTTTCCATTGCACGCTTCTCTCCATCATCGAATCTAACTTGAAATGTTATATCTCAGCCATCCAATTGGACGCAACAAAAAACGGTGAGGTGCAACAATTATTTAGTAAGCCTACAACAAATCTGCCTCCGATGCAACAAAAACACAACAAATTCACAACTCGATGCAATAAGCATGAATTCTTCAGGGCAACAAATAGACATCCCTACCACAACAAAAGTTTTCTCTTATGCATCAAATCAAAAACACGATTGCATCAAATAGCTCTTGCCGCAACATTTGAGAAGAGATGTTGCGATAAAAATTTACTCTTGTGCAACAAATCAACAACGCAATTGCAACAAATACATCTTGCGGCAACATTTGAGAAACCACATTGCAACAAAAACAACAGTTCATACAACAATCGATAAACAACTCTGCAACAATTCGAGAAAATGTATGCAACAAAAGCATACCAGAGACGGAGGCCATGCCCTTAGACTTGATGACTGAGATTGCCGGAGGGGAGAAGACGGCTAGCTCAAAGCTTCGTCGATGATAAGCCTAGATCTAGGTGGGGTCAAGGCCAGCTCGATGGCTCGTCGTCGGCCCTCCGCCGGATCCCTCTGATTTGTACAGATCCGGCACCCCTGACTCCTCTAGCACATCGCCCGAACGCCTCCTCAAGAAAGGAGTTTGTCTCTCGTGGCAATCTCATGGTCTTGAGCTTGATAATGATAAGCTATTTTTATTCTGGAGTATGTCTAGCTACTTTTAAGGAACATCAAGCGGCTTGCGAGCTTTGACTCGTTGAAGAAGGACGAGGGAGGGAGGAGTTGGGTGGAGGAATGACGAGGAAGAGGGAGGAGGCTGTGGGGACAAGAGGGAGAGAGGCATAGGGGAGAGATGAGCTCATATTCAATGGAGATCTCCAAGCCGCCGTCAGCTCGCCGAAGCTCTGGCTCGAGGAGGGAGGGATGAGAAGTAGGAACAAGGCATAGCTGGGGGAGTGAGCGGATCAGAGATAGGGAAGAGAAGTATGGCTCTGGTCACTGATGAGCCACCGAAAGGAGAGAAGGGTGGGGTGGAGGAGATAGAGATTGAGGCTACAGAGAAGGGTGAGGTTTGATAGGGGCACAGAGAATGGGTTCGATATGGTGGCTCTTGTGCGACTGTGCTGAGTAGGCAAAGTTAACGTCTGATATTTTGCTTCTCACCTAGACATAGGTTGCTTAGCATTGCTCGGAAAAGAAAGTATACTTGACAAAAACAATTTGGGACACAGTAATCAGCTGTAATGATGCCATGACTAACATGTGAAAATCTTGACAAATTCACAAACAGACACACGGGCTTCATAGGGAACAGTATAACATGGCAGAATTGTACTTCTAGAAGTGTTTGATGGGTCGCAGTCCACCTACAGAAATCAATTACCGCATCCAGCTATTCACATGTTCAATAAATTATTACCAACCAACAATTCATCAAATAAGTTATCAATTGACCATAGATTTCCAGAAATGTAGACACTGTAAAACAACCCCAGTGTTGGTCAAAACAGTAGCAGGCTAGCTGCAAACCATTACGATTTGCACGAAAGAATGTACAATATATATACACACATATATGTATATACATATATGTGCGTGTATATGCGCGCGCGCGCGCACACACACATATATATATATATATATATACATATACATGTATACATACACATATGTATACGTACACATGTATATATATTAACCTCCATTAATATATATATACGCATATATACATGTATATATACGTATATATACATATGTATATATATATACATACATATATACAGCTTTTTATGGAGGTTTTTCCCCCTTTTGGATACCCAATCACTTGTTGCACTAACTGTATAGTACTATCTCATCTATTTACAATCCTCTCGCTTCGAACCAGCTCATCTGGCTTCAGTATGCTCCGTTCTCATGCTGCTACCTTTGGCAAAAGATAAACTGAGAACTCCCAATGCTGCAAATCAACAACTTTGGCTTTCATCGAGCACAACTATGTTAATATTT
The DNA here is from genome assembly GCA_036346405.1 of Phyllostachys edulis. Lineage (NCBI taxonomy): Eukaryota > Viridiplantae > Streptophyta > Magnoliopsida > Poales > Poaceae > Phyllostachys > Phyllostachys edulis. Next base: position 5,071,876 of record CM070561.1, on the reverse strand, counting down.
AAAAATTATTGCAACATTTCGATGCAGACAGTCCACTAGCATTCAAGATACTTGTGGTTCTCCAAGTTACTCGTCCAGCTACATCCCACGGACCAGCCAAGAATACCAACAATCATGTGGACACCTGAGCATGTGCTCACCTACAAATGTACGGCTTGTTTAGGTACAATATTCACCCAGTACACTAAAATTGTATACTTGATAGACGAACTTGCTTAAAAGCATACCATATTGTCATAGGTTCCCTCGAAATGAAACAACATAACACCAATACCCCTTCTTTTGTCTGTCTCTACCTGAACAATACACACACAAAAAAAATGGTTAAACATCATCATGATGCATTATATAGTTCATGTCAATAAGAATATACACCAGGGGAAACAGATATCTCATATTTCAACCTACATAACCCTAACCAACAGCTAATGCTCCTCATTTCCTCACTGGAGACACATAACAATGGTTACTAAAACACACTATAAACGTTCATCGAAATTCGGTACTTGTCCTGTAGGTGTCCACAACAAAAGTAAGAAATTGACAATAACTCGTACAGTGTTGATTACTACATTCCACTACCATTTTTACAGAGGAAATACTATACTGCCCATTGCACTCTCCATGGTTTTCCGAGTTACTCCAATGTGAAAAGGTGCTAATTGATCCCCATGCATCTCTTTAGGAGCTACAATGTACCCTCCATCAGATTTTTTATCAACTGCAACAGAAAGTTAAGTGCTTGACAAACAAGCACACCTGATGGTGTTTCATTTTTCTTCTGCATTTCACCATTTTATTCCTTTCCGTAGTGGCAGATAGGCCCTTTTTGTGAGGCTGGAAATCACAATGTACAAGACAAAAGTAGCAGTGACAGGGTGAGTCATGACAACAGCGACAGTCCATGACTCCATTCCATGGTGATGAGGGAGGCAGTAAGAGCAACCTCAGGGAGGCAGTAATCAACTAATCATCATGGTAAACATTAACAGGACAGTGATCATCAATATCCAGGGTGGTGGTAGGCACACAGGGATGGCAAAGCAGGTGTTCGAGGGAGGAGATCGGAAAGTGAGTGAGAAGGCGATCACAAGGAAGGCCAAATAGTGGATGGCAGTATGGCACTAGTTATGATAATCATATACCAGAGTCACCAGAGGTCGTTCGCTGGTACCATTGTCATGAGCTCATTACTGCCACAACTGTTATTGTCCCGATCACTGCAATTGCCATGTAATGTGATACTATAGGAAAAAGAGGGAAAGAAAAGTATTTTTCTATGTTGCAAGAAAGTTGCAAATAGATATATGTGCTTCGAATTTCGGCATTGTCCATATTATAGTTCCAATTTTGTGCCTTTAACCATCTACCAGTTATAGCGTAAAACATCATCTCATAAAATAATAAAAAAAGGACATACCTAGCCATTGATCTGAGAGAAAAAGAAAGAGTTTTCATCTCAGACAGGCAAGCTACTTTTTTAAAATTTAAAAAAAAAACGTGTTTTCAAGGCACATGCAGTGGTTTGCAGAAACTTGGAACTACAGGTAGGTGGCTATAAATTGTAAAATGGGAGCACAGGTTGTCACAGAAAATTATGTGTCAGCTTGGAAAAAATCACTTAATAATTAATGCATCTTTAATTCTTTATAATACTCAATTTGCTATGACAGCAAAATTGGAAGTACTTTGCATCATCATGATAACTGATAAGTCAAGTTCACATACCACACAAGAACATATGGTGATTCCACAGGCTGTAAAAGCTGATGTAACTTCTCCCATCATCCCTGAAATTATCAAAAACCACTCTATGCAACTTTATTAATCTTTGATGTGCATACTAGATAACATGACACACAAAATTGATTTTATAATAAAAGGAATAGATATTACAATTAAACAGGGAGTGGAACTAATTTGAGGTATTCCCTTATCGAGAAAATAAAAATGAAATATGTCACTCTTAAGTTAGCTGGTGTATTTTTAGTTTATCTGTCTTTCTTTCCAATCTTACAATGGTTGCCAGGATGGAGAAAAGACGAACTAAACCACAAATTTTCCATAGCAGCATTACATGGAGAAAAATAAATACCTTTTATGATAAATAAAAGTGATAAAAATAAGAATTACCTTTTCGATCAATGCACAATATGCAAAACCACTGAACAGAGCTGCCTTCTGTATTGTGCCAAGCAGCAATTTTACCAGCTTTCCAGTGTTCCAAACTCAGCAAAACCTCCTTATACGTGGGAAAGCTAGGGTGCATGAACTCAGTGAAACTATCACCTTGAATGGTTGAGCAACCATTAATCTTGATGCCAAGTTTCTGAACAGTTCTATTGTGCTTCCCATTAATCTTTGGTGCATGGATGGCACTCTGAACATGCATAAGGTCATCGTTGTTCTTGTTTACGAAGGATAACTTCTCAGAACTTGATAACTTTTTCCACACGGGTTTACTATCCTCACTTGAACTGCTTGGCACTGGCTGATCACTGTCGCTTTCATCCACAAGATCAGCAACAAAGTTATTAACAGCATCAGCAGTTATTTCACTAGCAGAAAGTGCAGCTTGCTCCCGCACGAACTAGACAAGCAAAGGAATTGTTATCGTAACCACCAGTGAATGTAAGAAAACCATTTATTGTGACTATTGAACCTACTCTCATAATTTTGTGCCTAGCACTACGAGTTTTTGCATGTTGCAGCCACTGTTGGTGACGCTGGAATGCAGATTTACTTGATAATTTCTGCAAAAACGGGATAACAAATAGGTTACACCAAAAAAATCCTGTGCAAAGGAAAAAAAATCAATGTAACTACTTCTTTGAATGTTACTCAATGGATAAGAAACACCAACACAACGAGGAGGGAAATCACAATAACGGACTATCACTGTGCAATCAAACTATTTCCATCTCATGATGTTTTTTTGAAGTAATCCAGACACAAAGCACAAGACAACTTCTAAGTTTTCAAGACCTTTAAAAAATCTGGCCCTATTCTACAATAGAACTTCCACCAGCCAGGAGAGTACTGTGTTGTATAAGAACTTTGTAATCATAGGAACTAGAACCGCCCTTTTTGCCCTTGGCCACTTGGGCCATGTTATGTGGCTGTACTTTGTGACCATTGAGGGATTGAAGGACGGGGGAGAGATCTGTACAGGGTTTATATTTGAAAAGTAATCTATAAGAACAGAATTGGCCTGATTGTAGTACAACTGTCCTCTTATATGTTAAGTTTTAACTATAGATCTATTTTACACAACATACAGAAAACAATACCATGATCAAGTTGCCTGATATCGATATTTAAATTTGTATGGGTGAAGTGGCATGAGTTGATCAATGAATTCATTCTGAGGTTGCAAAATGGTAAGAACATGTGTAACATGAAAGGAGATACTGACATCATAAGTTATGACCTCCACTACTTCAGCATTTGCAAGCACATGGATTGGTGAAACAAGACTACCATTGACCTGCCATGAAGTCATATGAGCATCAGCACACTACTGTAGTACACTGTGTGTGCTATGTTTCATCACTTACCTTTGCTGCAACCATTTTGTTACCGATTTCAGTATGAATCAAATATGCATAATCAACCACAGTAGCCCCCTTGGGAAGGTTTTTTATCTGCATGAGGTGGTGTATTCCGGTGAATCAAAATGAATCTCTAGTTAGAAAGTAAAACATTCTGATCCAAATTGAAGTACCTCTCCTTTAGGAGTAAAGACAAATACACAGCTTCCAAGAAGATCTCGGGTGACAGTATCAACAAATTCCCTAGAGGTCATATTACCAACAAATTCTTCTTGCCACTCACGAATCGCATTGAGCCAACCAATCTAAAAAGAAATTTATTGAAGAATTCTCAAGCCAGTGTGATCATGATTCATAACTACTACAGAAGTGTGGATATAGTATTAAAAAGTGGTCCTGTTATTATACTATAACATACCCTCAGAGCAAAGTCAGTATTGTTCATGAAGATCGTTTTTCCTTTTGAATTTCTTCCACCGGATATTCCAGGACGAACAGACCGAGAAACTGCTCTTCCACTGTAGTGAGCAGCAATGCCTCTTTCTGCAATCAAATCCATACCTTCTGTTCTTATCTGCAACACGTTTTCAAACAGACTTTTATTTAACACGACACTACGACTTAATGTAAGTTCGCTAATAACTAAAACATCTAATTGCTTGAGATATTTCTTATTTGAAACTACCGTAAAGAAGAGATGGTGGCATTACCTGAACTTCCAAGTGGAACATACTCTCATTTAGAAATGGTATCACTGTAGTGTGGAGGCTTTGATAGCCATTAGGTTTCGGGGTTGCAATGTAATCTTTCACCTGTTGGTATATTCGAGCTTTAGAAAATGAGAGAAGCATCAAAAGAACAATGCACGTGTTAAAGAGATAGCTCACAGCTCCAGGAATGGGAGTCCAGATGCCATGAACAAGCCCAAGGACTTGATAACAGATCTGAATTGAATATAACACATAACTGTGATTAGAGGTGATTCAACAGCACGGAGAAAATTAAGGTGGAGCTTGGTAAATGTGTCACCTGTTGTGCACCACACAATGGCCCAACACCATTACAGGACTTTGGCCTTATGATTATCCGAAGCTGGCCAGATAAGGGAAACACAAAATGAAAACTTTTTCATAGAGCAAGGGGATACTCAACGAGAGATATCAACATCTCAATTTATATCTGCAAGAACGTACCTGAGCAACCTGGTTTGCCTCATTTATTGTGCTCTTGGATTTCACAACAGTTTTATAGACGCTGAAATATGACCCCAAAAATAGTTAATCCACCAAAACAATGACCTTATGAACCAGTTTTAACATATTTATTAATTGATTTTTCCTGTAACTGAGAACTAAAAGCTTATTTCTGTAACTGTATGTACCACAGTGTTAGTGATATTCCTAATTTCCTGTACAACTGTAAATAAATAAATCTTCTTATAATTCACATGCCTCCAAAAAACATGGATTGGAAACAAAATGCAATCTACTTGAATCCTATCTACAATGAACTAAACAAAGGTATATCGTTACTCCATGACTAAACAGAGTATAACAAAGCTCCACCACCCACCCTCCAATACTCTGGTAAGGCGGTAACATCAACATTATTGCAGTAATCATTTTGATTCTCCATTAAAAGATAGAAGCCTTGAAGTTATCATTATCAAGTTTAAGTTTCATATAAATATATTATTTTAATGTAAAAAGATTGTTACCCTTTTCTGCTAGAAAAGATGATAACAGTATGTTCATATTATCACCTGTAAAGCTCTTTGCAGACTGAACGGACTTCTGTTTCAACGCTCACGAGATCCAAAAACTGATCCTCAGAAATCTTTTGCTCTAAGATTCTATTTGCCTGGAACTCAGCAGAAATCATTAATTGCAATAGTAAACAAAAGTTAATCCTGAGTCATGCATGCATCATTGACAACACGTGCAAAGGCAAAATGAGATACCTCCTGTAATTCTTGTTCGTGTGCCTTGTAAAGATCTTCAACCCTTTTCCTTAGTTCGGCAAAATCACAGGGATTTGTATACATGAAGGACAGATATTCCAATTCAGACTACAAGGAAAATAGCTACTGGTTAGTTGGCGACCTGTGTGGAGTAGAATATTTTAAACAGGTAAATTTTGGTCATTTGGAAGTACATAAAATTGCATTTATTCACAGAAGATGCAACATGAACAAACAAAAGAAAACAAGACTATTTTGAAACTATATAATAAAAAGCTAGAACTTAACCATCTGTCCATCTCAACCACATCAGTAGCATCATGTCATTGAGGCCATGCTATACCTTTAAGAGATATAATTACTGGATACCTTTATTTGATACATCCCAAGAAGCTTTGCTAGAGGGGCAAAGACTTGTAATGTCTCCATGGCAATAGCAGACTGCAAAGAATGATGCTCATCATAAGAAGGTAGAAGTTACAGTCAGATAATATAGCAGTGATACAAGAATGCACCTGCTTGTGTGGAGGCATGTGTGAGAGAGTACGCATGTTATGCAACCTGTCTGCCAATTTCACAATGATGACACGGACCTACAGATGCAGTTTTTCATTGGAAAGATTACCAGACGAAATGTTATTAGTTATTACCCATATAATCAATATGGAAGGAAGAGAAAAGAATACCTCTTCTGTCATGGCAAGAAACATCTGTCTCAAGTCTTCAGCTTTAACATCCTGTTTTGAATTATTTTTATCATCACATTGAAGCTTTCCCAACTTAGACACCTGTGTGGATTAAAAATAGGCATTATATCATATAAATACATTTATATATATAAAAAAGTTAAAAAGGTGAAGATGTAGTAAGAGAAGCTGTGCACCTTTGTCTCCCCTTCAACAATGTGGCGCACGGTTGCACCAAACTCCTTTTCTATTCTTTCAAAAGTAACTTTATCAGTATCTTCAACAGTGTCATGCAATAAACCAGCTGCTATGGATTCCCAATCAAGTTCCTAATAATGCAAACGGAGCAAAATCAAACTCAAAATTCATCATGGTTATATTAAGATCTTGAGAAAACAAAGCATCAGGTGTTCCGCTGGTTTGCCACTTACATGCTCCCCTAGGATACGAGCAACTTCAACAGGATGAATAATGAAGGGTTCCCCACTTCGTCGTTTCTGCCCACTATGTGCTTCAAAGGCCAACTGCAATGACAAATAAGCCATTTAATGCAGCCGCTTATGTGCACTAATGATAAACTAAGACTGCTACCAGATGTAGATCATTGTTTTGTAGCCATAGAAATGAAAGAACTACCTTTAAAGCATCATGTACAAAGTTTAACTCTTTTGGTGAAAGATATGAAATTGCTGGTTTCAGGCCCTGTTGTATAAATAGCATGAAAAAAACATTAGAATGTTATTGTACACTACTCCATCTGTTTTACAATATTTATCTAAGCATCATGTGCGCACAGACCAAGGAGTTATAAAATTGGGCAAAATAGTAAAGAAGATGGACTAAGCAAAATGAAATGCCCTAAACCAGTTAACCTTCTCTCTCCCTATTTTAAAATTATGGGCAGGAGTGGGAAAAATTGCAATAAAAACACTCTTGATGCCATCAATGGGTACATACAATAAAACATTGATTTCCAATACAAATGGATAGATATTGTGAAATGCAGGGAGTAAACTCAACCAAAGCCAATATTTAGTTGCACTCAAGGAAGCCATTCGTACAATTAAACGTGTGATTCTCTACTCTCATAGAAGCAAAGTCGCACTGCAAGATCAGTAGATCACATACAGAAATTATACACATGGATCTTTTCTGATTTTATAACAACTAGTACCTCCCATAAAGATTCTGGAGAAATAAAACCAAGGTATTCAGATGAAGAAGAGCTGAAAAGTCTCCATATTTTGTCCTCAAGAGTAAAATGAAACCCAACAAATTCTTCAGAGTGACCAAATCTTGTTGATGAACCATAGTGAAACTTCCTATTGATGTCTTCAGCCCATACAATGTGCAGTGACTGATCAAGAGAATGACAGGTCATGAAAATATTAAACAATTTTTATTACTTTTGATATGCAAAAAAATTGGCATGACAAGGACAATAGCTATTTAAAACTGAATGCTCAAAATAAAATGTATATACTATGAAGCAAGGTAATACATAGATATGGAATAAGAGAACTGTCATAGGTAGCTACAAACAATGGCCATGGAAATATAATAGTACTGTGGCATTAGCCACATAAGACCATCAGCAGCACCAACATCATTGATGTGATAAGAACACAAGGTGCTATTCATCTACACGGGTGAAATCGTGATAAATCGTTTGTTTATAGGATTCATGAGGTTATGTTACAAATCAACAGTATTCTGAAATTGAATTGCTTTCTACTTTGTTAGTTCCTGAATCCATGTGTAGTTAAGTAAAAACATGCAACCAAAATTTCAGGTTGTTTGTCAGTTTAAATGTAACTTTGATGAAAAGTTGATCAGAATCTGCATCGTTGTTATTCTTCAGCTAATAAAGAATATAGCACTGAGTTAAATCGTGTGCTCAAATTGCATGCTAGGCTACGTGTTAAGTGCACCAAAAGAGATGTACGAGGAACTAACATAGCACACTGTAATGCTCCAAACTTGGCACTTAGATTTACTCTCCAGTCTCTACCCAGCACGTCTAATTCGGTCCTAAGTAGCAAGTACGAACCATACCAAATTCCAGTGCGTAAGCATCACATGAATTACTCTGAAATCATAAGGCAAATAAATAGCATTTCCAGTAGGCAGAAACAACTGACCGGGTTGTTACTACGCCGAGACCACCTCCACGGCCTCCACCCGCTCCTGGCAGCGCCGGCGGCGTGGTCGTGGTGGCCGGACGAGCACTGCGCGGTGCTCGTGAGCGCGCCCGTGAGCGCGCGCGGCGCCTTCCAGGCGCACGAGAGCACGCTGCATTCGTACAGCATCCCTCCACCTCCTCCCCCTCCCTTCCACGAGGCCCTGCACGGGCTCACGCACTCCAGCAACGACGCTGCTGCGCACACGTACACATGCACAAGGTCTTTCAGGGCTCAGGAAAAAAAACACACAAATCCCTAGTCGGAGAGAGCGGTGGCGGGACCGAATTGTGGGGTTTAGACGGGGATGAGAGTTACCTGGCACGCGTTGTGGCGGGGCGGGGACGGGCATGGCGCCGCGGTGGAAAATCTCATCGGCGGCAAGGAGACCTGCGAGGTGTTCGTCGTCGTCGCTACGGTCGCCTCGGGCAGTGGGCACTGGTAAGGTTTGAATTGAGCGGTTACGGGAGGAGTGCGAGGAGAAAAGAAGAGAAGAGAAGCTATGGAGACTCAAGAGGAGGAAGAGAAGTGATAACATGAAACGGGAGGCTACGGGCCGCAGCGGAAGGCCCTGTTTGGGACTTAAAGCCAGCTTCTTCAGCTTCCACAAAACCAGAAGCCTCCTCTCGTCTGTTTGTTTCGGCTAGGTTTTTTTGAAAAGTAACTTTCAGCTGTGCTGCAGGCTGAATGGTTAGGTTTTTTTGATTTGATGTTTGGCTGTCTGATCTTTAAGTAGACTGGTTGCGGCTTCCGAGATAGAAAATGTCTGAAATACCCCCGAGAGTAGTAACACCTTGTTTCATGTCGTTTAACGCAATTAACAATATTTAACAACATTTAGCGACTATTAGCTCAATTGACGACAACTATCGCAATGACGAGAACTACCGCAATAAACGACAACTACCACGATTAACAACAATATACCGTAAATAACGCAATAAACTACGATTAGTGTATTTAACGACAATTATTAAAATAAACATTTATTATAACAAATAATTATTACAAATAATTCATGCCTCCTCTACTTTTTTCTAGGCTTGGGACCAGCATCAGCAGTGTTAGGCACTCCCACCTTCACACATACCCCAAAAATAAAGACGTAACAAAATCAGTAGATTGTTCAGATTTAGAATGTTTGTTTATTGCTCTCAGATGTCGAGTTGTACAAGATGCAATCTTGGCCCTCACGACACTTGTGTCAAAATTTTAATCACAAATTGATTAACACATGACATGATAAACAAAAGGATTACAAGCAAATCCCATGTCAAAAACTCTTGTGAATTACAAGAAAATCACATATCACACCAAACTTCTCAGTGAGTGAGAATTGTCAAAATAATTAGACAATGAGACAATCATGTTACTGCTTGAACAAGAACAAGCATTTAGAAGTGAGATTAACACATGACATGATAAGCAAAAGAAGAATCAACATACTACAGAACAACTTGAGTAACCAATACAAGACCATGTTCCATGCAAACAAATACATCCATTGATCATGCTAGGATCCAAATACATGTTGATGCATAACAAAGAGAAACAAAAGTGCTCAATTTTCAGAGTTAAGTGCTAACCATAGATAAGTTACTGCAAAACTATAGGCCACATATTACATCACAGATTCTGTTTCCAGATAATCCAAATGGGGGATTTTCCTTAATACCCATTTCTTCTACTCTACTAGATTAGAATATATCCCAACAAATTTTGCCAATTCAAAATGGTAATCAAACAATGGCAAGGCCAAGTGATAAACAAACATCAAACATAGAATTATCATCAGCACTAATGTTATTCATGAATTGGATGCTCAATGTCCAATTATTCCAGTGTGCAATCGTATGCATGAATTATAGATTGAATAGATAAACAAGTCAGAGCTAAAGAAGAACCAGCCAGTTCCAAACGGATGAACAAAACATGGAAGAACTCAATTCTTTCATTTATTTGGACAATTTGACACTGATTGCAATGTCACAATGATACCTACAATATACTCAAAATTTAACAAATGATTGTCAGAATGCAATTCATCGATTCAAAGAACTAGATTATACTCAGTGATGATTGCACCATCGTCTAGCTAAGGTGCAAAACTACTCAGTCTTCTCACTGAATACTCCCTTGTAAAACATAAGTCCACATAATTCAAGCATTACAAGAAAACTTCCCAAAACCATGTCATTTGACGATGAGTACTACCTGAAATCCTTTGTATGAAGTCGTTTGACACAACCACTCCATGTATAAACCACTTAAAAATTGCTGCTTGTTCCTACAGGTTACATCTCTGCACGCTCATATCTTGCAATCGAAAGATTCTACACTTTCGCACCAAGATCAAGCGTAGCACATGGCACATATACAGGGCACTCATCACATGATTCACTTCATATTGAAGCCAATCCATAGTAATTACATCGGCGACTAACCCTAGTAGACACCAGCGACAAGGCGTAGGGTGTAGAGGATACCAACCATCATGAGGAGCTTGGTGAAGAGGGCTACGGCTGCGGCGGTGAGGACCATGGGGAGGGAGACCGAGTCAAGCCAGGCCAGCGACTCTGGTGTCGGCACGAAGAACTCGTCGCAGCTCGGGTCGCGCCGCCATCGCCGCAAGCGCTCCCGCTCTGCCATGCGTAGCCGGAGAAGGGTCCTCGTCGATCCCCCCGCCAACAGGGCCTACCTCACGACCGACCCTCCCCGGCGCAGCACCGAACGAGCCGGGCAATGGGAGGAGGGGTGGGGTGGGCGCGGGTCCTTGGCACGATGGAGATGAGGGAGGGAAATGTCATCACAGATGGTTCTTAACCGTCATCACAGATGGTTTCTGAATCGTCTAACTTTATGTGTCTGTGACAATAGGTGGTTATCACATACGATTTTTGAGCTGTCTGTGATAAAAACAACACAGACGGTTTCTGGTATAAACCGTCTGTGAAGACCACCTATCACAGATGGTTATATATAATTTCTAGTATAAACCATCTGTGAAGACCAACTATCACAGACGGTTATATATACTAACCGTCTGTGATTATATATATAACACAAATGGTTAGTAACAATAACCGTCTGTGATATCATAAATATCACAGATGGATTTTGGTAGTAGTCGTCTGTGATATCGAGGATATCACAGACGGTTTTTAGAAGCCGTCTGTGATATGTCGTGTATCATAGACGGTTTTTTGTAGTAGTCGTCTGTGATATCTCGGATATCACAGACGGTTTTTGGTAGTAGTCGTCTGTGATTTGATAATGTATAACAGACGGTTGTTAGTGGTAGCCATCTGTGATTGTATATATATCACAGACGGTTTATTGGTGGTAGTTGTCTGTGATAGTATCCATTCACAAACGGTTTTTGAGGTAACCGTCTATGATAGTATACATATGATAGACGGTTTATTGGTGGTAGTTGTCTGTGATAGTATGTATTCACATATGGTTTTTTTTTGTGACAAACGTCTATGATAGTATACATTCACAGACGATTTTTAGGTGTTTCGGCTAGCCTCAGGTAATACTAGCCATGCCCTCTGAAAACAAGCAAGCAGAAAACAAATATATCACAATTGATTTGATATAGAACAACTCAAAGTGATTTAAAAACTCAATATCAATTACAAAGTGATTTGAATTACAACTCAAAGTGAATTACAACTAATTAGTGTCGCCGGGGTGAAACTCTCCTTTTTGACTAATGATCTCCCCCGTGATGAAAATGGTGAACTGTCCTCTAATGTCCACGAGTAAGTCCAGTTGGTAGGCACTTTGTTCGATTGTCATGCCTTGTCGCTAGCAAGAGTAAATTAGTAAGCATATATATTTAAATTCATAACTATATAGGATTGGCTGACAAACATCTGGATCATTCGTCTTAGTGCTCATGATTTCCAGCATATGACGACAAACGTAGAATGCACATACGTCGCCTTGTAGTAGTTGTTGGTGTACTTGCAAATATAGAAGTGATATATATATATATATATATATATATATATATATATATATATATATATATATATATATAAATTTAGTCATGTGTAGCATGAAATGTAGCGCTCTCATTAGTTGTGTGTCCCTCCCCCATCAACATAGGCGCTAAACAACCTATGTGATTCCAAAAAGTTATTCTCGGACATTTCAAACGAAGGAAGATTACAATAGAGTTACGTAGGAAGGAAATGAGCACACCTGTCGAGTAATTTTTGCACAATAGTGAAGTCGTGTGTTTTGTCGACTAGGGAATCAAGATATATTACCTTGTTCCACTTTGGTACAATGACTAAAAGGATCCAGTGGTACCTATGAGTATGTCGCTATAGTCATTAAACCTAAGTTCGTGTTGCGTATAAAGAACAAATAAATTTTATATAGCAAGTAGTGAAGCACTTACCCCTGGTTGTAGGACCCCAGTATGTAGTCCTTGTCGCGGTGAGTAAACAATGCCTTCATTATGTACTTCTGGACGTAGGTTGCGTCTTGGATGATGGTTTGCTCAGAGATCAACTATGGGTCGAGGAAACCCATTGGATGTCGTGATTGCCGGGCTTCTTGCATCATGCGTCTATACATAAGTAATGAGTTATGATAGTTATCGGTATTGCGTGAATGTAGAACTTGATTGTACACACTTACAGTGTCCAGCATCGTAGAAGTGAGGCATCGAGGGCATTGAGGTTGAATAGATCAAATAAGTCTTCGAAGCCCACGATGAAGTAGCCCTCCTTGTGGAAGAAATGGTTCTTCGTGTAGCTGACTGTGAATCCAGTAAGCCGGTTGTTGGGTCAGGGGTAGGCTACGATAGCTACAAATAAAAATTTCTACCACGCAAACCAGGAAGCCAAGCAAGTAGATGATCACAGATCGTTACCACCAGACGCGCAGAGCAGCGGAAGAAGGGTTGGAGCAGCCTGGTCCAACGAAGAGTGCATCGATGTAGTGGTCGTAGTCGATCGTCCAACGTCCAGCAAGTTGATGCAATGGTCGTAGTCGATCGTCTCCTCCATCAACCTCTGTAGTTCCTTGTGAAGATCGTGGATCGTCCTCAAGCGCAACAATCGTAGTAGCGCCTCTATAGTATCCACACGTCCAGGGAAGGAACAACCGAACGCCGGTGTGCTAGCACCAAGTCGCACGGCAGAGCTCTCAGGAAGATGGCGGCTAGGGTTTTGGTGGTGTTTTCTCGCGTACCTCCCAATAGCCTCATGTATCTCCTTATATAGTGCTCGTGACGGATCCTATCCGAACACGTTTACGAATCGTATTCATACTGGTTTGTTCCAACCCGTTAAGTGTGTGACCACAGAGGTTCATGCGTGTCGGTTGTGACACGAAACCCTTTCCGATCACTAGTCGTAAGCGGCTCCTAGCGAACATAGCGATTCCGAATACACACAAATTATATCGGACGAACCTTAATGCAATATGATCTCGACCAAGTCCTCATCACTTACGACCGTGTCCTATCTCTATACGACCGGTTCAGATGTGGTCACGACCAGTTCGCAACTCCTTACGACTAGGTTACGACCACTTTGTGATTACGTTCGACCAGTCTACGGCCACCACCAGTATCTCCATACGACCAGTCTGTAATTGATCGAACTGAGTGACCTACTCGTGTATACTCCCTTTGCCTCACGATGTCTGGTTGAACTCCAAGTGAGATGTTGTGTCATACATGGACTGTTCAATTCTTTCTCGATCGAGTGTTGGATAACTTCACGTGGTCGAACACTTCGACTACTAGTGGCATGGCCATGCACTTTCTTTATCTGATCTGTGAGGGCCCAGAGACATCTCTCTGTTATGTTAGGAGGGCAAATCCATATCCGACCAGTCACATTCCTCTCCATGTTTCACAGCATACCCGAAAGTTACCTTTATAACTACCCAGTTACGGTGTAGCATTTGGCAACCCCTAAGAGTGCTATTACACATGTAGGAAACCATGCTGATCTCAGGTCTAAGGATTATACATCATCATTGCTTGAGACCAACTAACGACACATAGAATCATAACAATCTCAATAGTGTCTCAATGTGGGTCTAATCCTACATCATGTTCTCTAACATGTGTCCATATTATTGGTTTGATATCTCCATATCTATGACTCATGAAACATAGTCATCAACCAATACATATGCTAGTCTATTCATATGTGTCCTCATATGTTTCTGGCTAGGGATCGTATAAGAATAATTATCGCAGAAATATAGAGTTTCACAACCAAGTCATATACTTGGTAATAAATATTAACAATATTATTCTTGGAACAAGATAACACATTATCCAATATAATGAACATAATGAAATATAATCATCTCTATGATTACCTCTAGGGCATATTTCCAACACCGGTCTGCCCTCACCTCGTCGGTCTACCGCATGTACCAAGCATGCAAAGTCCCGCAAGCCAAACTAGCGTGGTGTAATATTGTGTCGGAGACCAATGGCATTCCAATGGAGTACATGCCAGGTTTGTGAGGCGCCTTAATCTTCTTCGATTTGGCCTTAGCGCCTCGTGTGCTAATTGTCTTCCTAGAAGACGACTCGACACACTTTTTTGTTTCTTGGGCGCCGTCTCCACGGAAGCTGACATAGAGGCCTTCTGAAGCGGGGGTTGACGTGGAGCCATTGAGGGTACTATTGGAGAGGCATGGTCGTCGTGTGGAGATCGCAGCACTACAGGATCAAGGGCGATGTCCCTCTTGGGCCACTGGACATAAGTGTGCAAGGCATCCCCTAGTGTTATGATCTCTTCGTTCGGGGGCTTCTCCAGTGGGACGGCCATCAAATTATCATGTACCATGTCCAACTAGACCTTGGCGTAACCCTGTGCTAGCTGGGCACTATGCACCACTATCCCTTCCTCACATGGATACACCACCCCCCGCCCAGCCTCAATAGAAATGGACCCAACTAGCCTCACCGAGCTGCAGGGTGTGGGCACCTACAAAATAATACACAATTAGCTAAGCCATCCTACGGGTATATCTTTCGAGCATTCCAAACATGTATATTACCTGGATGAGGTCGATAGGTAATTGGACGTCGCCAAGTTCAGAAAGTGCAAGCGTGGACGCGACGCTACTCCGACGTTGAGGGGGACTGGCTCCCAAAATCACAGGGGCAGCTTGCGACTGGTTGATGAGTTGATTCATTTGTTCTTGCAATAATGTTATCTGTCCTTGAAATTGTGCACTGATCTCCTCTTTCAACTGCTCCTCGTGTTGACCTTGGATCTCTTCCGACTCTTATACGTCTCGGAGTCGTGTGGGAATCCGTCCCTCCAAGTTATGGTTACCCCCAAGGTCTCGCGTGCGACCTAGGTGCTCCTTGTTTCCTAGGGTTGTGGATAGTATATCCTTCTCCCTTACTACTTGGAAGGAACTTTGGGAAGATTGGTTACTCAATGTTTACTGCAAGAGGCCATCATGCTATTTTAGACCCTACAAAATTATGGACTTATTAACAACTAGGTAGTTCGACATATCTTACCAGCGTTGGGACACTGCCTCGTCTTCCGGGTTTTTGAAAGTGATGGCGCCCGATGACATGATTGTGGCCCTCCCTCTTAGCCAATGATTGGCATGCACGTCTGTGATCTCGGCAAATGGCGGGGAGACCTGCGACTGGATTACCGCATTGTCCTCACTCATCCATACGGGGAGTTTGCCCACGTACCCAATGGTGCCAAGTCTGTGGGGGTGAATATTTTTTGCCTGGATAGCCTTGTGCACCGCACTTTGCTGTTGAAATTCATCTGTCGTCTTTATCCGCACAAAGGCGTCCCATGTATCCAACGACACGAAACTATACTTCATGCAGGGTGTCCGATCCTTGTTCACGTACTCCATGACAAGCTTGATCTTGAAGGTCTTCCAAGTGTGTCCCATCGAGAGGAACACCTGTCGTCGCACGAGATCGGAGAATTCTACTGGGATATCGAACAACGTTGTAATTTCAGTCCACAACTGTGCTTTCTCTACGGCCGTCAGATCCTTCTATTTATGTGTGGTGATGGGGACTCATTCCCTTCCAAGTATACCGTAGGTGGTTCGGAATGCTGCCGCTGCTTTCTCGAGTAGCAGAGGGACCCCAGAGGTACTAACGGCCGTGATGGTCATTCGGCCTATAGGCATTTTTGATATTCCTCTGGCATGTCGCTTAGGTACCACTTTGTTCGGAGATCTAGACGTATTCGGCGACGTCGATGACGGCAGCGAAGACGGTGCGGACGCCATCTCGCAAGATTAACAAATCAGTACTGCATCAATAAATGATATTACTACAAGATCAACAAATCAGTACTGCATCAATCAGGATAAAATGCTCAAAAGATAGAACTTCACAAGAAAATAAATAATCAATTGAGAGTTCACTATCAATATTTCAATTGAACCAACTACACAATATTTCAATTGATAGGAATATAAACAATGGTAGAACAATAATCACAATGAACAGAAGCTACCAACAGAATGGAGCAAAATGACCAGATAGCATCAACATAATGAAACAGAGGGATCTGATGAGTATGAATAGCATGACACAATATTAGAGAATCCAAAGTGATGAGCTCGTACCTCCCACAACATTACTAAGCAATATCTCCTAGTGCTAGAGTCAATCAAATCAACACAATTTGAAACTTCTACTAGCACAATCCAAAGCGGTGAGCTCGTACCTTGACAGGAGGCGTGGACGAAGAGGGAGTCGAGGTCGGGGGTCGCAGAGGGAGGACGCCGGTGTAGGGAGAGAGGAGGCTCGGGGATGACGGTGGCGTAAGGGAGGTCGATGGTGCGGAGAGAGGAGGTTAGGGGAAGACAGCGTAGGGGAGGATGACGGCGCGGAGAGGGGAGGCTCGGGAGGAACACGGGAAGTAAGGGTGCTGGGGAGGCGGACCGGAGAGTGAGCTCTGAGGATGAGGAGTAAGGACGCAAACCCTAGCAGGACCCTACTTAAAAAAGAATATCGCAGACGGTTCTCTTAAATAACCGTCTGTGATATGTAATATCACAGACAGTTCTCTTAAAGAACCGTTTGCGATAACTGAATATCACAGACGGTTATATTTCAGGACCTTCTGCGATAATGGAGCATATCACCGACGGTTTTATTGGAGGACCGTCTGTGATAATCGAGAATATCAAAGATGGTTCTATTTTACTAACCGTGTGTGATAAGTATCACATACGGTTTTACTATGGAACCATCTGTGATGTTGGGGGAAATTTTTGGGTGCGTGTGTAGGAGACGAAATGTTTTGGCGCGTCGTTATCACATACGGTTTATTCCACTAAACCGCTTGTGATAGTTCCTTCTGTTATTTAAAAAATATTTTGTTTTTCGACTAGCCTCAGAAAATGCTAGCCATGCCCTCTGAAAACAAGAAAGCAGCTTGTTGGACCGAAAAGCCGACTAGAGGGGGGATGAATAGGAGCACGATCACTTTTTCTCCTAGATCAGATTCAACACGTTTTCACTCCAATAGCTATAGAAGCTATGAAGATCAAAGTACAAGCATAGTGGAAGACTTGTATTGAATCCAATCAAAACCCAGAAGCAAATATACCAAAAACATAAAAACTCAAAACCTAAATGAGTTGGGTGGTCTGACCTCCAACTAGAAATCGGTCTGACCTTTGGAAATCGGTCTGACCTCTCAATACATGGCGGTCAAACCTCTAGACCAATGAACAGTGAAATCAGCCCGAAAACCAAAACTCAAATCGATCTAACTTTTGATCCGTCAGGTCAAACCTTACCAAATTTGAGACACACCTTCTCTAAGATATTGGGAACCTATTCCAATCAAGAATCGCGTAGATCCATGCCAAAGTTCCTATCTTTTTAAGTTTGAATGAAGGGTGCTCAAAAACCGAGTCAAAATCAAAATATGATCTAAAGACTTGCTCGTGGGTGATTGATGATCAAGATGATCCTAGATGGGTTCCCACATGTCACAGCAAGTTAGATCAAGGCAAGAAACCAAGCAAAAACTCGCGGATCAAAGAAAGACTCAAAATCACCAAATAGAGAGAAGGAAAGCAAATAGACTCATCTTGAGGAATCTTTCCTTGGATTGATTTTGATATGGTATTGGTTTACAGCCACTCCATCAAGGAGGACAAAGACTCAATACATGAGCACGAAATCAAATCCAACTCTCTAGAACCCTAACCTCTAACTATCCTCTCCCTAAGCAAACTAGGGTTTCAAAACAAAATGAAAGGGTTGAAGAGAGGTGCAGCCACCTCCCTCCTCTATTTATAGTGGAGGCCTAGACCTTCTAGAAGATTGAACCCTAATGGGCCCCCGTTAAGCCCACACACAAACGGGTCACACACGCACGTATTTTAAAGCGTCGTCTTCATCTTCTCTTGACCTAATCCACTTCACCTTGCGCCATCTTACGCCGTGGGTTGGCAAAAGGTCACCAAGGCGGTATTTGGTAAAATTACCAAAATACCCCTTCTCGATCTTTTTCCAAAGACCGAGTCCCATCTTCGTGAAGCACTTCCATGCTTCGCCACGTGTAGGTTGATCCAATGGCTCTCATCATGTTGGTAAGTCTCTCCCATCTGGCTCCCACCGAAACCACCATGGCACTTGCACCGACCCCCGCGCCACTTGATCCAACCCGTCGCACCGAACTGCTCGTTCGGTCACCTTTGTCCCTTATGCGCCATGCTTGACTCCATTGACCTCACCCGTCATCCCCGATCGTTCTGGACCTCAGCTCTCCAAGCTTAGTCCCGATCATCCTCACCATTGACCGTCATTGACCTCCAAGCACCCTGCACATTAATAGACAAAGAAATCGATCCCGGGAATAGGTTCTTCACAACTTGACCCACGTTAGTCAAAACATGCATCATGCAACACATATGCACTGAAACCCACGAACTTGACCTAACCCAACACTCATCGCCACTTTTGGCCAATGAACAATAGCACAATCGGTCAGACCGCCATTCAATTGCCGGTCTAACCGTTGGCCGGTCTGACCGCCATTTACAAGTAGGTCGACCATGGCGCGTCCGACCGCAAGACTCAACACCGGCCGATCGACTACGCCGACTTGGACAAAGATTCCAAACTTCGATGAAAACGCGTGTTTCGACAAACCATTAACGACATTTCCAATTGTAACATCATCCAAAGATCATGAGCATATCCCTATGATATCCACAATCTCCCCCTTGATGAACACATTGGCAATTTCCAACAAATGCAAATTTTGAGGTTTGAAAAGTAAAAACTCGACGTTTTCGCACAAAAGCACAACTTAATCCAAATGCAAGAGAAAGCAAAGGAAATGACCAAGTTAGCTTCAGAATAGCATAGACAAGTGAGATAAGACAAAAGAAAGCGAGAAAGCTTTATTTTCCATAAAAGAGTCAAAATCTCACTTAAGGTCCATATGAAAGAACAATTATTCAAATTGACCTTTGATCATTGTGAGGTTGCAAGAATTGCAATTCAAGTTTAGAAATGGCAATAAGACCATAAGAATGCAAATAAGAAACTTCCCCTCACTATGATCCTCAAATTTCAGAAAATGTCAAATTCTCCAATTTTCTCCAAAAGGCTCCCCCTTTCAAATATTTTTGTTACTTCTTCTCCCCCTTTGACAATGGAGTCATCAAGGAATCACATCTTTCTCTCGTACAGATATAACAAATGCAGAATTGAGGAAAAAGCATAAGAAGGAGCATGCATGAAATACAATAGAGTTGCTTCATTTTTTGTATTTTTCAATTTTTGATTACAAGAAGCTTTGGAGATTACCAAAAAGAACAAGCTAGCATTTCTAATATTGCACAAACAACATATCAAGCCTAATAACGCTAGTAAGATCATGATAAGACATATATATCAAAGCTAAGCTCGAAGGCTCAATATAAAGCAATGAATTTGATCAATTTAAGTAAAGCTTCAAATTTAGCAAATTCATCAACAGGGATCCTAAAATGATAATGGCCATGTCAAAATGTCAACGTGAGATCAAAAAGCTAACAATGACCACATTAAGAGATAAATAGGTCCTAAATTGAATCATTTTGCTCAATTTTCTCAAACGCCCATTTTTCAACAGTTTTTCATTTGCAATGAATATTGAAGTTGACTAATAGTCTAACTTAGTGAAGAAGATCTTGGACTAGGAGCCATTCACAAACTCTTCCTAAGTTTCAACCAGAAGTTGATTAAAAGTATATCTTAGTGAAGAAGATCCTGGACTAGGAGCCATCCACAAACTCTTCCTAAGCTTCTACCAAGGCGACAAATCTTGAGGTTCATGTCAGTTTTGACAAGCAGTCCCCATGAGATCGTCTGGATCATCAAACTATCTCCAAGTTCATGTCTATGACATGCAGTCTCGTGAGAGTAGTTTGGCACATTTTAACCACATGACAATCTTTAAATTTGATTTTTCAATTTTTCACAACAACAGTTTTAGATTCTCAGAAGAAGAAGAAGCTCAAGTAATGATCAATTTTAGATTCAAGAGCCAACAAAACAATTTTGACAGGGCCAATGTCACAAAAGGAGCACTAATTGCGCAACTAGCTAAAACATCCACATATTGCAGTTTTAGTTCAAGTTGTTTTTAGAGTTCTAGCTCATTCATCAAAGACTTAGCTACACATGTGAAAGCATGATAATTCTAGCAAGTCAAAGAACTAGACATGGCATTGAGCAAGAATTGAAATACTAAAGCTCCAAAGGGTAATAAGCAAAGCTTCATTAATTTTAAAAGATAAGCAGAAAAGCTTATATTACAATGCATCTTTTTTGGATTTTTCATATGAATGTAATATGATACAATGAGATACAAGAAAAGCTCAAAAAGCCTAAAAGATCAAAAAGATCAACAAGTTCAAAAAAAATCAAGAAAAGATCAGATGAACAAGGAAAGATCAGAAAAGATCCAACTCCCCCTCAAACCAACCCATAGGGATAAATTACCCCTAACTCACTTCTTAAGGTGGCAAACCTTGTTGGGTCTAAAGGCTTGGTGAGGATATCAGCTAACTGAGCCTCGGACTCCACAAAATGCAGCACACTATCACCCTTCTCAACATGGTCTCTAAGGAAATGATAGCGAATGTCTATGTGCTTGGTCCTAGAATGTTGCACTAGGTTCTTAGCAATATTAATGGCAGAAGTGTTATCACAAAAAGAGGAACACTAGCAAAATTTAACCCAAAGTCCTTAAGAGTGGACACCATCCACAAAATTGGACTACAGCAACTAGTGGCAGCTACATATTCAGCTTCAGCAGTGGATTGTGCAATAGAAGATTACTTCCTAGACAACCAAGAGACAAGAGAAGTGCCTAAGAAATGACAAGTACCAGAGGTACTCTTCCTATCTAGCCGACAACCCACAAAATCAGAATAAGAAAACCCCCCGAATGGACAGTGAAGAAGAGTAGGAAAACCAAATGCCATACTTGAGGGTAGAGTATAAATACCTAAAGATGCGCTTAACGGCTTGGTGATGTGAAGTCCTCGGAGACGCTTGAAACCTTGCACAGAGGCAGACCACGAAGTGGATGTCCGGTCTTGAGGCCGTTAGATACAGAAGGGAGTCGATCATTCTGCGGTACTCGCGTTGATCCACGGCTTCTCCTTCCTCATCTGGATCCAAAGCAGTCGAAGTTACCATGGGAGTGTCGATCGGCTTGCAGT